>JAGVVM010000952.1:0-35295 GCA_019149425.1 Psidium friedrichsthalianum | reverse complement strand
CTTCTTCCCCCCTCACAGATTCTGTGGTATCACCTGTTTTACGAAAAATGTTGAGAATAATGGCCATGAAGAGAATTCAGGCAAGTGCAGAACGCAAGGCAACTTTAAGAAATTTTATTTCATTCAATAGAATTTCCTCAAAGTTATAGATCATGGTTATATGAAGCCTATCCCTGCAGAACGTAGTTACAACTTGTGAAATTTTGAGTCCAACGTGATTTTTTATTCATCTAATTAAATGAAAATAGAGAAGCAATTTTTTGGTAGTTACTATAGAAGCATTACATGGTACTATTTGTCAAAGAAGGAAGAGGGAGGAGGAGGAGGGGGGGGAATACAAGAAGCTTGAGTCAATTATTCACAATGGATGATGGAGGAGTTCCTGAAACAAGCAAGGTCGGAAAAGGGGCATGATGAAGGGGATCAAATGGGACTTTTTTATCCTGTTCAATATAAGTTGGCATTACAGCTATTTGCTATGCATCTTTGACTGCAAAGTTATAGTGGCGATGTCGAAGTTAAGAGTTCCTTTGGCTTGGGTTAATGAAAGGCTAGCGATTAACTATCCAATCTGACATGGGGACTATGAAATAATGATATGAAAGCCAATAAAGATGTCTGGGATTGTACAGAGGAAGTAGAAAATGAACCTGTGAGATCAGACGGTGAGAATGACTGACCATTCCCTTCCACAGTCGTGCCATATTGTTGATCCAACTCAAAACTTGGTGAAGTGTACAGTGATTTTGTGGCTGATTCAGAACTTCCAAAGTTCCCTCAAGAGCTGAATGAACTGAACTTTCTGACAGTGAAGGTGGCATTGGTGGCAAAGTCAATGTGGACTTAATATTCGACTGTACCGGCAGTTCTGGAACTTCATTCTCGTCAGCACTTGTATTGGCGTCATAAGATAGTGTAATAGAGTGGACAGCTCGCCCTTTAGGAGGCAGCGCCTCAGGTGGAATCTTCTTCATGCTTTTCTGTATTCGGTTCTCCTTTTCCTCCTCATCACTAACGAAATCAACCATTGCGAGTGAAGTAGCAACATTCACTTGCGAGAAAACAATCTGCTCATACACAGATAAGAATCACGAACTGCTCTCTCAGATCACCCAAAAAAAAAAAAGTCAAATAACAGATGTTTAGTTTGACGTCTAGCCAGTACCTCTGCCATAAAGTCCTTAGGATATTGATCCTGGCAATCCAAAGGACATCCATACCCTCAAACTCAAGCTTCAGAACACTATCTGATATGAAGGCAGTATTAAACATTGCACGAAACATTGACTCTCCATGTTGAAGATCAGTATCCAAACTCATATACTCGAGCACAACATCGCCTTGGACATTACAATGGACGTCAAATGTAACCATGTCACCATCTTCCTGCACTTAAATATATGAACAATTAAAATATGAACCAGCATGAGATCTACATTTTTTGCTTAAGCATCCAGGATGCATGGTGAACTCACTGATCAAAATGGATTGATGAACGAGGCATGTGAGATAAAATTGGTGCTCGAGAGGGAATACTTAATTTCATACATCTTCTTGTATTCCTCAGAGAGGAAAACACTATTGTCAGGAAAGCAAAACAAGAGAACGTAGAGTCTAAAGAAGAAAAATAATAGAGTGAAACTCATCCTTCTGACTAGACTGGAGATAAGCATGTATGATGTCTAAGGCCCAACACGAGACTCTCTAGTCGTCGCACTGTGGTCATATTCTGGAGTTACATTTGACTACATATCAGAATATTAGATCGAATGCATTATCTTGTAAAAGAGGAACTTAGGCAAGTTCTCAAATGTGACATACTTGCTACTTTTACAGAACGTGATATGTAAAACAGTGCAACATTGATCTTTTGCAGATTGATTTAACAGTTCAACAGATTTACAAAGTGAGCACTTTGTTACTAAGACAGTCACAACTCTAAGATTACTGTGACTGCCTGCAGCTCCTATCCACAAATCCAGCAAGGTTTTACAACCATATAATGTGAAAAAGTTTAGTAGTAGAAGCCAACCAATATACGGGAGAGCAAATGGAGTCATACCTGGCAAACATATGCAATAACATTTCATAATTAATTTGAGATTATACAAATTGCCAACAAAATAAAAAAATTACCTGTTTGTAATGCCTCACGTATCCATTCCTTCTCGGTGTTGAGAATAGAACTTTGGCAGTTTGATCAGGAACCATAAAGTTGTCCCGTCCTATTATCTTAATGATAGGACACCATCCCCCTTCAGCATCCAATTGAGGAACTGAACTCAGTTTAACGCTTTTTATCACAAGTGCTTTATCTGGTGGAGGCCAATCAGAGCCAGCTTTCCATGTGGAAACATAATGGAGGTATCTCAGCTGGGAAGGCAATGGATTCAGTGTCGATGTCAGTAGCAAGAGTTCATGTGGTGCTTTCTTGTAAATCATGTCGAGTGTTTTCTGCTCCCCATCCTGCTTCTTCCTGTGTAACAAAAGAGAAGCCAACATGAACGCCAAAACCGGCCACGCACCCCTTTTGCAATGCATCAACAGCACGTTCTTTTTTGTATCAGATGACAACCATTTATCGGCAGATGTCAAGAAGCAGTGGATAATCTCCACTGTCGGTATAGGGCAACCTCCATAATTTTGAGGGAGTTCCATGACAGTTATATCATATTCAGACAATACTTTAGCCATTTGGCTTTGGTTTTCTTGCTCTCCAAAATTGAGCACCATGAAAGAGGCAGCAGGAAATTGGTCTTGGAGTTTTGCAACAATTCCTCTCATGTGTAACTCATATTCGTCATCCTTCAACCAGTCCGTGGTAATTTGGCCGAAAAAGGACCAATCCGTTGTAAGACAGTATTCAAACACTGCATACACATCCACATATGTAAATCATTAAGTGCATAGATTTCCACAAATTTATGGATGAAGCTAACCGGAGACTTCTATCATCAAGTGTGTCCTATTTTGGGGTCGGCATAAACTTGATACACCATTAATTGACTTCTTGAGGTAAAACAGAGTACTCATGCAAGATAGCTTCCAAATTGCGTATGATGACTTGCTATGCATTCAAAGTTGTTTAGAAACTAAACCGAAGACATAACCTCATGAACTTCCGGGAATGAGTGACTGGGAAAGGTTCTTGCAAAGTAGGAAGCCCATGTACTGTAAATCATTTCCATAGTGGTGCAGCGTGATTGATATTTCCAGAGAAGTATGAATCAACTAATGAAATGATGCCCTGAACTTGAAGGATAAGCACCTCATGAGAATCTTCTGCAGATAATAAACCTTTTGAATGCTTATGACTTTTCACAGGCGAGTTCATTTGGGAATGGTGAAATATGCATTTATCACTAGACAGTACCACCTGCAAGAGCCCTTGTGATTAACAAGGAAGCAATCACAAAAAGTGCTTGTAGCCAATTAGCTAGATTGAAGAATAATTCTTTCTACTCCTCACGATTGGCTGAAAAAGTTAATGAAAAGTGACAGGAATGGCACATGTAACAATATCTGACTGGAGGTCTACTGAGCTGAACTAATTGCCTCCTATCAACAAGCAGTGATTAGCAAGTCACCTTGCTCATCCTAGACTACGAAAGCCACCCTTGATTTTGTGGCCTTAGAGCCCCATTTCACACCAACCAAAAAAAATAAAAATAAAAAATAATGCTTCTGCAAAATTACTATGGTAACAGTATGCCACGAATGCTTTAGCAGAAGCATATCATTAACTAAAGCAAAATAAAGTACTTATTCTATGGTACCCTGCCAATGTAACATCAAATTATCAAGAGACAAATATAGAACATTTAAAAAACTTACCATAAACTCTTTCAGAAACTTCCAGAACCCCATCTGGTGGTTTCCTGCAAAAAGTATCTAATGGGTAATCAAATTTCTTCAAGTCAAGCATCTTGAAAGAGCTAGAGTAGCACCCACATCGAGAACAGAAGTCATCCCAGTATTGACGCATTGTGGATTGTTACACGTAACTTTGGGCTAGGGGAAGCCTTCTCTCATTGATTCATTTATTTTGGGTGGAGCCTTCTCTTATTGCATGAAAGATTGTTACTAGGTAGTTACCCGTACTACTTCTCCCTACTATACAGGTAATAAATGACCCATAAGCTCCTTACTGTTCTTAATTATCAGAGATGCGAAACTCGCATGTTTCTACTCCTCCCTTTAGTTTTACAGTGACTTCCTCAGTAATTAACTTGTCCATGGGGAACATTGGCAAGGATTAAATTGATCTTAGGTTGCTAAACGTGGTCATGATGTAGTTAGGCAACCAAACTTTTCTGCCAGTCTCTAAATCAACTCACCTAGTAGACATATCATTGTCCACTTCGCTGAATTGGTCGAGCTGCGAGTCCTTGTCTGCCTGTGCACTAGAAATAAGCCAAGAAGATGTATCCTTAGTCCCTTGGCTGACCTTGTCGGGCTGCAAGTCCCCTTCTACCTGTCCCCCAGGGCTACACAGCTCCTCGATCTTTCTCCGTACCGTAGACATCGGAGGGCGCTCATTCGGATTCGAGGATACACAACTGATCGCCACCTCAAGAGCTCAACATCCCCTCCTCGGCGTCGTGATACCTCATGAGCTGCACATCAAAAATTGCAGCAGTCCACCCCTCACGAGCAACTGAGTGGACCCACGCAGGAAGATCTACACCTTCCTCCTTTCGGAGGGGATGGGTGGGCATCTTCCCGGTCAGGAGCTCCAGAAGTAACACCCCGAAGCCGTACACATCCGCCATTCTTGGGTCGGCCCCACCCGTCAGGACAAACTTATGAGGGAGGCAAGGCCGTAATCGGAGACCCGGACCTCGAAGGACGGCGTGAGGAGGACGTTGGATGACTTGATGTTCCCGTGATAGTTATTGGGACGACGTTGGGCGTGCAGGTGCTCGATGGCCCGGGCAGCTCCAAGGGCCATCGAAAGCCTGACTTCCCAGCTCAGGTGAGTTCGTCCGAATGTTCCGTGTCCATGCAATTGGTTCGACAAGTTTCCCACGGGCATGAAATCGTAGAAGAGCAACTTCTCGTCTTTGCTGTAGTGGTAACCCCTCGGAGGGAGCAGGTTCTCGTGGTCCATCGCTCCGAGAGCTACGACCTTGTCCCGGAAATCCACGGCTGACAAGACCACATCCTTGAGCCTCTTCACAACCACCGTGGTCCCATCCTCCAGGTGTGCCTTGTAAGTCCTGCCGACCGTCCCTTTCCCCAATACCTCTGCACTGGCCGCCAAAATAGCCTGCAAGTCGAACCTCTTTGCGGGGTTCCCCAACAACACCAGCTCGCCTCTTGCCAGCTCAGGTTCTTGTGGATTGTTCTGGATTGCATTTTCATCCGATGATGATTTGCTGCTGCTCTTCCGGTTCCTGTTGCCGATCCTTCGCCACAGGTTCTTCATCGGCGACACTACTCATTCATTAAGGCAAATTGCGAAGCACGCATTTACTTTGGGTCTGGCTTCACAACCCAAGCACAACAGCTTTCTCCATTTCTTCTTCTCCTCTTTCCGGTTGGGCTCTTGTTGTCATTTGCTAATCCCATTTTCTTTGTTAATTTTCACGAGGTCAACGGCACACTGCTGCGTGGAGTCCACGTCCCTGTGGCAACCAACGTTACTTGGGCGCGAAGATAGAGGAGGAGTGTGGAAACAAAATTTACGATGGGAAAAATTTTGCCACAATGAAAAATATTTTTCGTGAAAATTATGTTTAAGAAACTTCATAATAAAATATATATTTTTTATACAAAAATCATTTATGAGAAAGATGATTGGTTATTATTTTTTTGGTGATTATAGTCATGGACATGGGCTAGGGATCATCGATTCCGGTTCATGAACCGACAGTTCTAATTTCAAGTTAGGGGGAATCGGAATCGAGCCCTTAAATGGCAATTTCAGTTTCGATTTTCAACTGATGATCACGCAACGATCTCGGGCCCTATTCTAGTTCAAAATCAAAAATGAAACCTCCGATTTCGATTACAATTTTTGAGTTTAAAAATTAAATTGTAATAAAATTTTAATCAAATTATCAAATAATGAATTATGAAATTATGAAATAAATCATCAAATACAAATTGTACTCAAATTATTAATTGTAATGAAATTTAAGGAAAAAAGGGAGGAAGAGGGGGCTTGAACTTAATGAATTATTATTAAGCATCTACAAATCTTTTTGGGATAGGAGAATCAAAGTTCATATAGTTCTCTTATCTTTGATAACTCCATACTTACATCCTTCTTAATCGTTGCTACTCGTTCCGTATCTGTATTGGTGGTATTTCCATCATCAAAAATTTGACTTCATTTTTGCGATTTATCTTTTATTTTCTATATTAAGCCTTTATCCAATTATCAACATAAACTCGAGCCTCCATCAAATCGAGAGTTAATTTTGAACGTCATTCATCTAAAATATTACTTCTAGCGCTAAATGCTTACTCTACCACAACTGTTGAATAAGGGATTGCTCAATTTATTTTGCAATTAGAGCAACAATTGGATATTTGGTAAAATGCCTCTTCCATCAATCCAATATTGTGAAATCTATGACACCTTCATATTCATCAAATTCAAAAGAAACGATTAGATAACTCTCTATTTCAAAATTACTTCCTATTGCTCCATTTTGCTTTTTTTTTTTTGGTTGCGTATGCAATAGAAGTTGACACTCTCTACTAATTTTACTTATGTTCCCATTTTGTAAGTCAGTAGATTGAGAAGATCTATTATCACTTAGATTACATGTACTACAAAATTCATTATATAATTATATTATTACATTTTTAACCCTTATTTGTATAGTTCTAATATCTACCTCATTAATTAAATATAACATTCATAATACGTATTCAAATAATCACCTAAGCCATCTAATTTACAACATGGATCAAAAACACTAGCAACTAAATGAATAATAGAATTTCCCTATAATAATGTAGCCATTTTACTCGTATTTTTTTAATAGTGTGGCTTAATTTATCATTATTTTCATTTTCTTCAAAAATTTCAACAATGTTAATACGATCTATCAAAAATAAATACGTAATAGGATAATAAACACCAGATAAAGTATAAGTTGCATCATCAAAAATTTTAAAATATGTAATTTTTTTTTACAAATATCTCATTCTTATGGGTATAATTAATTTGAGTTATATTATCTAAAATAAATGCACCTAATAAATTTTTATATTTAAAAGATTCATTAAGCAACTCGTAAGTAGAATTCTAACGATTTGGAATATCTCTTGGAAATATTTTTAATTTTTTTCCATTTGCTCTACAAAATTTTAACAATTATTTCATTTGTTGGGAATGTTTCTATAAAAATCGAATTGCCATTTTTATTGGTTCAAGAAAATATCTAGAGTTTCAAACCATCTTGTACACAGAAAATTAAAACAAAACAATTACATCTAACATGAAAAAATTATCCACCAAAAATGAGTTACAAATCTTTTCTAGTTTAGCAATTGAAGCAGTATTTATAGCGGTATTATCAAAATCATTAAAAAAATTTTATTAAGCAAATAATATTCTTCTAAAATTTATCTAATTAATCTATAAATATTATTTGACGTATGCCTATCATCAAACTCTAAATGCAATAACTCTTTTTAAATATTCTAATTTTATCTATCTAATGACATGTATACCCATATAGAATGAACTTGCCAATGATCTCTCCAATATCGCTATCTATATGCACACGTCCATTAAAATTCATAAAAAATTTTTGTAAATTTTTTTTTCCTTTTTTTATATAGATCTTTAATTATTAGTTTAGTGTATTTCTAGAAACACGTTTTACTTGTGGAACACATGTATTTTGTGTAAATTGATTAAAATTTACTAAGCATGTCGTTTATAGAGGTGTCAATGGGTGATACGAGTGGCATATGGTTTGATCAATATTAACACATTTTGACCCATTTTGATGTAGTACAAATTTGATAACCCATACTCAGTCCGATCCATATTAATAAACATTTCCATATTTAATTCAAATATATTAATAAAACATCATGAAAATTTTTTATAATTAAAAGTAAAATACAAAAATGAAAGCTTTGATTTTTTATTTTTTTATTTTCCTTTTTTTTAAATTTTAAATTCCTTTTCTTTTCAAAGTTCAGCGAGGGTCGCTGGTCCACCTTCCCCTATCATATGCAAGGGCTAGCTGATCCTTGTCAACCACAAGCATTAGACCACTAGGTGAGGGCCGCAACGATCTCGTTGACCATGAGTGAGGGCTTGACCCTCGCCATTATCTAGCAAGGGTTTTGGCCCTTCCCCATACCTACCAAGGGCTGCAAAGCGGGGCGAGGGCTGCGAAGCCAAGTGAGGTGTGACCCTCGCCTAAATCAAGCGAGATTTTGCGGCCCATGACACCAGGCGAGGGTCTCAAGGCCTTCGTCGATTACTGGAGAGGGTTGTTGCCCTCGCCTAGACCTGGCAAGGGCCATGAAGCCCTCACCAAACTTGTCACGAAAAAAATAAAGAAAGAAAGAAAAAATAAATAACAAAAATCTGAAAAAAAAATCAAAAAAACATTGTGATAACTCACTTAAGATAGTTAGTTAATCCTATGACCTATTTAAAATTCATTGAACACCCAACAAGTTATTGAGTGATCTATTTATGACTCATTTAAGTTTATTAATTAACTTATTTATGGCCCACATTCTTAATCTTATTAATGCAAGTTAGGCCACGGGACCAATGTGTCCATGTTCTTGTCCTCTTCCTAGTTGACCCGCATCAGGAGGGCCTGGAGCTTTTACGTCCAAGCCCTTCATTATTTTTTATCTGTTACTGCAATTTCTTTTCTCTATTGAATATTCTTCACGGTTTTCAGAAATCCTTGAGTCCATGTGCATGAACTAACAACCATCGATAAATCGATATCAACCACAACTGTCCCTTGGCAAGGTGCAACGTTGTAAATTTTGAATATTAAAAGTTAGGGGACATTTTAGGGTTGGGGTTGTGTCGCATACAATGTGGACTGTCAAATCAAAATAGAGAAAACATGGCCTGTCAGATCTGCTCAAGTGTTTCATGTAAATCACGTTGAACTTAGATAGATATCGTATCCATGGAATATGCGAACCATAAGAGCCACGAAATTTACGCTGTCCTTCGAAAGGAAAATTAGAAAATATCTGTTAGTTTTGTTCGTTAGGTAATTTACTAATGATCAACAGTGTTTCATGTGAATCTGTCCCACATGATGTAATTGGTCAGGCACATGATTTTCCAGGGCAAGCAAGCACAAAGTTCCATTCAAACATCAATGGCTGTAATGCGCCAGACAGCTTCTTAGTCTTTTTTTCAATTTCAATGTCATAATTTTCCTTTTTCTTCCCCCTTCCTCATAGCTCAAACGACTTCTTAAACCGCTGACCCGAATGTGAGTTCTGTTGCGACGTGCAAGGCCATGTTATGTTATACCCATTGCATTGACATTGATGGCTGTATTTAGGCTTCGTTTATTCGTAAAATAATTTTTCAAATTTTTTATTGTTTGATTCGCAAAATATAAGCTAGTCAAGTAAACATTTTCCATCCATGAAAAAAAACTCATTCAAAATAAGGAAAACATTTTCTCTTTTGAGAAGAGAAAAATATTTTTCCTCATCTTTTCTTCTTCCCTCTTTAACATTTTCTTTATTTTTATATATAATTTATATTTTAATTTTTTTCTTTTTTTTTAAATATTTTTTTTTTTTTAATTCCCTTCTTCTTTGGCTAGCAACCCTCACAGGGATAGAGAATAATCAACAAAATTGAATTTATGAAATCTTAGTTTTTAGAAAAGGGCATTGGGTCAAAATAGGTTAAATGGATCAATTTTGGTCGGATCGGTTTTGACCTGACCCAAACTAGACCCGATTCACTTGTTTGACCAATTTATTGCTCAATGTTCATCCTATTGATGACTATTTAACATTTGATATCATGTGCTTTGTGTGGAAATGGATCACAATGGTTAAATGGGTCAAATTGACCGGACCCAAACTCGACCTTATTCACCCATTTGAGGATTTATTGCTCAATGATCTTGTCTCGTGGATGGCTGTTTAACATTTGATATCATGTGCTTGCGTGGAAATGGATCACAACGTGTTAAGTGGGTAAAATTGAGTTGGATCACTTTTTGACCTAATCCAAACTCGGAATGACTCACCCATTTGATGGGTTTATTGCTCAATGATCGTCCCATGGATGGCTGTTTAACATTTGATATCATGTGCTAATAGTTAAGCTGACAAAAAATGATTAAAAAAATAAGTCATATGTCTATAATCATTATTATATATGTATCTCTCTATCTCTGTGCTTTTCGGTTGGTGTGTTTCAAATGGTCGGGCTTTGTTCGATATAGACTTCTAACCACGTGCTTGGTCAAGTTTCTAGTTAGTAATTGGCAGTCATGAGATAGGCATTGATGTTCCCATTTTTTCATATTATTGATAGGGACAGTCCGTCATGTTATTGATGTTGAGAAAACCTTCTTTTAATTATTTTGATTCTGACAAAACTGTCTTCTTACTCATTAGAATCTGATAAACTGCACTAAATATTTTATCACCGGCATAACATATGAATGAAGAAACTAATATTGATCCAAATTTGTGTTAGAGTCAAAGTTTAAATCATCGCATATTTACTTTTGAAGGAGTTGAATCTTATTATTCAAATTGAGTGGATAATCAATTTGAAAGATTCCAACAATTACCTTTGAGGAGGACTCATATACAAGCATCAATACGGACTTCATAAAGCTCATGTTCAATGCCTTAATCTATTTAGATTCAAGGGATCGCTTCTACTTCTGATGTCTGACTCTAAAGATCTATTCAGTTATTATGAAATATTTATTAAAATTCTGAAGACTCACGTTGGTAGGTATCCTTCATAGCCTTGATAAATATGAAAGTTTGTAATATTTGATTAACAAAATTATTCTACAATCAGATTAGTAGAATATCCTTAATTGAATATTACCTTCCACGGAGCAAGACAATTTCCATATTTGAAGAACTTCACTAGTGGAAATTGAGGATTGACTTGTATGGGTGGCTAAATCTAAATGGTTCAGATTCTATACCAACGGCTGCCAAATCTCTTAAGATACGTTCTCTTCTAATCAAGATTGATGACGTGGAATCATCAATTAAAGAGAAATCCTTTGAGGACCTTTGCACCTATCAATTTAAGGTTGAAGGAGTATAAAAGGAAATCCATGATAACTGTTGCAATGTGCAATCAGAACACACAAATCCAAAAGTGCTCAAGTTTTTCAGATTCATACTTGTTCTTGAGAGATAAGATGTCTAATCTTTGAGAGGCTCCTCTATAAGAGTGTGAGATTGTAAACATTTATGAAGCCTTCATTGATTCATCTAATGGAATCTAGCCTATCGTTGTCAGTGTTGGAGAGTGGATGAAAGCTCAATCTAAGTCAAACTGCTATAATCATCATGTACAATTTCTCTTTATCTCTAAACTCTTTTATTTCTGAGTTTTTGCATGTGTGTAATTAGAATCTAATATTGAATATCATTCAGATTCTAAATTAATGTCTTGTTGACTCATTTCTTTATATTCAGAATCATCTATTCACCCCTAGGTGATATTGCTATCTACATCAATTGGTATCAGAGCGGATTGCTCATTACTCTGAGTGTTTCTACTTCTGAGTTAACGATTTATCATGTTTAGCAATAATTGTTCAAGATAAGGTGATGCATAGTTCAACAACAAGCCTTTGTACTTTGATGGAAAGGACTATAACGTTAGGTACGATAAGATGAAGTAGTTTTTTCAAGTCAATAGACAATCTGATGGGGATTTGGTCATACAAGGAGTAATGCCTACCACCACACCAACTGCCACTTTTGATAATGGGAATTAAACTCTTGCTCCAGCCCTTTGCGATACTGAAAAGGCAAAATGAGAAGGAGTTGATTCTAAAACTGTTCATTCACCCTTCTGTGCTTTATCTATTCCTTTGTATAACTATGTTTCAGAAGAATAATCATCAAAAGCTATATGGGATAGACTCCATGTTACGTACCAAGGAACTAATAGAGTGAAGTAGACTAATCTTAGTATTTTGCTAAGCGATTATAAAGCCTTTAATATGAAACCAGAAAAAACAATCATTGATATGATTGATAGGTTTCAAATATTAGTTAGTAGTCTTGCTCGGCAAGGTGCTCCAGTCATTGAACCTATGCAGGTCCAAAAGATCCTTCGAGGATTAACAACGATTAGAACTATATCAAGCCATCCATTCAAGAATGCCAAACAGTCAAACATTTATCCATTGATAACCTTGTTAGAACCTTACAATCATATGAAATGGAGTGTGTCAACAAAACAAAGGATACAAAGGTAAGAAGTCAATTACTTTATAGATTGTTCAATGATGAAGCAATGACAAAGAAGAAAGCAAGGATGTCGTCTGCTTTGGTAAAACAAGAGAGGCCATATCAAATCAAAATGCCCTCTTCTGAAAAGGATAAGGTCCAATATGAAAAATACAAGAAGGCACTAAAGGCAAAAACCTAGAGTGATTATGAAGAGACTGATGAAGACTATGCAAAAATTGGTCTCATGGCAAATTCAATTCAGATTCATATGCTAAGGTATGTAATTCTAAAGCATCAGTAGACGTATATGAATTTATTGAAGTATTATATTGAATTACAAGGGATGCTCTTAAATAGGTTTCCAAATTGAAAAAAGGAAGTTTCAAAATTGAAACAATAAGATGTTTCTCAAAAGGTTAAAAATGGTTTTTTTACAAAAACAATATTCTCAAATCAAAGAAAGTCAAGATTTGATTCAGAAAGACAATGATTCTCTAAAGACTAAGAGAAAAGGGCAAAATTAAAAATTACCATCTTGCCACTGACTTGTGCTAGAATCCATGATTAGAGGGTGTTAGTAATTTTACCGAGGCTAGAAAATTTTTTGATGGCATTCCAGTTTTTTTTCGGCTGCGGTTTAGCCAAATCAGTACCGATTGAGCCCCACTGGTCCTGAAATTTCACGAATTTCGAGAAATATCTCGTCGGTCATCTTTTTGACCAATTTGACTAGTTTGGCCAAAATTATTGGTGCTCAGACCCTTATTAGTTCGAAAATTCACTGATAGTCTAAAAATCAGTCCATTCTTCAGCTTTATATCGCTTTCGGTGAATAATCACCGGCGATAATTATCCTCAAGATATTTATTGGTCAAAACACTCTCTCTCCTCATAATTTCCATCAAATTCTCTCTTCTCTTTCTCTCTCTCTCTAAATTTTTGATTTTCTCTCTCTCTACTGGCTCGAGATTTCTGCTGCCAATTTCAACTGGCCGCCGATGGAAATCCGATCATTGGATTTTTGTAATTTTTGGATATCTCATAGTCCTCTCTAAGGTGAGTTCATAGAACTTTGAATCACTTCTATCCGAGGTCATTTAGCCTTTCAAATCTGCTTTGCCATTTCAGTTTGACGAACCAATTTTATGTTACCCGAATTTGACATATAGCTCATGTTAATATATGTTAACTCTAGTGACCCCTAGAGCTCATTTTCATGTGAAAATATTGATTTTTAGCTCATGAACCACCCCATTCAGCCCTTGATCAACCCTAGTTTGGACTAAATCCATCGGAATTCTTCGTGTTTTTGTCGTCGCCGCAGTTCGCTGCCGCTTTCGTCATTTCCTCAACTTTGTGTTAGTCTTGATTAGGTATTTAAACCTCTATTTCTTTGATTAGAACATTATACATGGCATGGGCTAGCTCTAGGGTCCGATTTGAGGTAAATTGGTTAAGAAAAATTGCCGGAGTTGGCATATTTGTGCAAATTGATTTTGTAGCAAGGTTGCGGTATATTATTTGGGTTTGGTATATTGCTTTCTTGGCTGAATATATGCTGTTGGTGGTGGTTGATGTAAGTCCCGTGAGGTTCGGGTACCGAAAAATGGATTTCTGGACATTTAGAGCAAAAACGGGCCAAATAGTGTTTTGAAATTACTGTTCACCAACCTCTAAACACTGTTCACATGCTGAACAATTTAATTTTAGTTTGAAAATGACAAGTTTTTTGTGGGTCTCGTGTGGTTCGAATATCAAAAAATATATTTTGAAACATTTTGCGCAAAAATCGGGCCCAAGCAATATTTTATATTACTATTTCAAAATATTTGTGGCCCGTGTTCATATTCAAGATAATATTTGAGGACTATCCACGTGTGCTCAGAATTAATTATTTGGTCATTTTGATCTCACATGAGAAATCGGGGATTTTTAATAAAATTGGGCACGTGTAATAAATTGATTGGTTTGGCCATTATGTCGGCCATGTGGATTGAAATTTTGGACACATGTTTTGAAAGGTTGGCCTGACATACTTGGCCGACGATTTTGCCCAAATTAATTTGATTGATTTTATTACCTGGATGGTGTGTGCAATGGTTTTCGCATGGGTAGAGTGAGTTGATTGACTTGGCCATTTGGTTGGATATATGAATTGAATATTTGGACTGCATATGTGTTTGCATTGATTGTCCTAGATTGGATCTGTTTTTAAATTGAAAGTTTAATTGCCTTTATTGAGCCATTAATGGTTGTGTTAGTTTTGGGTTATCTGGGTTTGTGTGGTCCCGGATTGGACCTGTTATAAACGATTTACATGCTCGACCACTATGTGGCGAGTTTTCTAAATTTGAACTGTTTTGAGGTAATCGAATCTAGCCTAATGATTTTGAGTGCCTAGGTTATTACCTAAGAGTTTGGTTTGGGTTTTGTTTGGTATTCTGAGAAGAGATTTAGAGGTTAGCTTGCTAAGATTTGTTCTCATAGGTGATTACCTTTATTTTTCAGAATCCCGTTCCCAATAGTGAATGTAATCGAGTAAGACAAGGAATCTCAAAGCAAATTGATCTAGAGACTTAATCTTTTTCTAGACCAGATGGTGGGACGGATGATAATGAGTAAGTTGAGGCAAAAGCCCCTTAAAGGAAATTTGTATGGTTTGCTCACTATTGAAATGAGAAACATGTCGACCTAAGTTCTTTTTATTGTAAAGGTCGAATAATGGGGTTGTCATGACATGGTGTAAAAGTTTTGAACTGTGTAATATGGAGCTGAGATTATGTATATATATGAGGTTTATGGTTGCGCTAGTCCTTGTTCATTCATTGTCAGGGGTAATGTATCACTTCCGCTAGCCGTTTATTTGGATATTAAGGTTTCTGGGTCGGCGACAGTCTTGAGATGTCGTATGGTATCGACCGTCGTTGTGCAGATATCGCGCGCTTCGTGGAGTTCAGGGCGTGACATTTGACCTCGTCGTGCTTTGTTTTA
Source organism: Psidium friedrichsthalianum (assembly GCA_019149425.1). Taxonomy (NCBI): domain Eukaryota; kingdom Viridiplantae; phylum Streptophyta; class Magnoliopsida; order Myrtales; family Myrtaceae; genus Psidium; species Psidium friedrichsthalianum. The sequence goes on along the minus strand of JAGVVM010000952.1, from coordinate 19,890 downwards.
TCGTTCGAGCATCATCGTGTAATTACCATCACGCACCACTAGCCACCGCCGCTTACCGCCGATTGTCGGCAATCAAATTAACTAGTGTTCATTCGTCGTTGCCGATTTCAATGTGAGTTAGCCCCTAAGTCTCGGTTAAGTCGTTAATTGCATTCAGGAATTAAATAATTAGTTTAACTAGGTATTCAAGTAGACTAATTATAGCCATATTAGTTAGAGACTAGATTTAGTTTAAATGGTTACAATTAATTAAGTTAAACCGAATAGCAAGGTAGGCTATGACTAATTGGAAAATAGACTACTTGATTGACTGCAATTATTGATTGCAAGTGAATGATTGGTTAGAGTTGAGTGGCCGATAAATTATTTGATTGAATAGTTGGTAGTCAATGGAGCCATTGTGGTAGTTTGAATAATTGAGCATTATATGATGTTACTTTACCGATTGCTTGGAGTTGTGATCGATGTTTAATGCTGAGTGTTCGGAGTGGATTATGTTTGACTGGGTAAAGATTTGGTTATTCATGCCCATACATAAAATATAAATTAATTTGATGGTATGATCTGTGTATGTGGTCACATGATCGGTTTTAAACCCGTGCAATCAAAAAGTTCTCCCTGTTAGTTCCATGATGTCTAGTTGTATGAATCTTAAGGGCTATTAGCCGTCGTCGCCGGAAGTAAGGGACGACACCTGGTCATGCCAGAAAAATACCTTCGGTCATAGTGTTTAGTCACACCAGTCATGTGCAATGAATCCTATTATTGTTAATAACTAGAGTACGAGAGAAATCTAGTATCCAATTGCTTTGTGAAATGCTATTTGTTTGTTTGGAACATGAAATTATTTTTGGGGAAGTTTGCTTAGTGTGATCTAAATTGTGATCATCTGGTACGCGATTGAATCTATGCTTTTTTATGGTGTATTGTTGTTTTGGTTGTCTAAGCGAATCAACGCCTTAGCCGGGCTTAGGCGTCGATTCACAGAAATTTATTTCTCACCCCATTGTAGTTGTAGTTGTAGTTACCATTTTCAAGTTCTCAGTGATATAGGGGTCTATGAGATTCGAAGTCTCTACTGACCAGTCGTTTTGTATCGTGCCCTATCCAGTTCTAGGCACAAACCAAGTTTGGGAACAGAACGTCACGACGATCTGACTGGATGAGGAGTTTGACTACCTAGCAGTTTACCTCTTTAAAGTTGGTCTCTGTGTGTCGGTGATGTTCTCTATGGCACGCTCCGTGGATTTGAGGGGCCGCCTAACTTAACCCCTTTTGTCATCACCTAGGATCCGACGGAGAGGTAGTGGACTCTGAGCCTGAAATCAAACCTGACCCATCTATCAAGATTGACCCGTCTGAGGCCTCGGATGACGTCCCCATGTCTCCCTAGCTAGAGGAGTATGGCAATATTTTGGAGAATTGAATTGATGAGTATGAGGGTGGAGTAGTCCCTCTTTTGGAGTAAATGAGTAGCTAACCCTTTTCGAGCCACCTACCCTTTTTGTTGGTCTTAGGTAGCCGCCTCGAAGAATGGGGATATATTTATTCTATATACCTTTGTAAGATTAGTGACTCTTTGCTTTGCTGATATATCAAAATATTTGGCCAATTAATGGACATGGAATTTCCTATTCTGCTATTCACTATCCAAATTTTATGTTTGAGAATTTTAACATTTCTGCTTGTGCAGAAATTTTCATTTGGTCGTTAGCATATCTGGGACGCTATTCTTTTCGACTTGAGGCATTTGGTAGAGATGACATGTGCTCAAGGATCAGGGCGTGACATTAAGAGTCCAACTTCAGAAAAAGCTTTGAGCATTTTGGTCGCTGGTTACTATATGAATTGGTTATGAAAATTAGTGGTCCTCCTATTTAGTCAGAAGCTGAAACATGCTTAGTTCCTAAGATCAGCCAAATCTGAGTGGACATTCCCATCTCAGCTTGTTGGCAAAACCATCGAAATGTGTCTCGGTTCTCATTTCATGCATCGACAATGATCGCGTGGCTTTGGGATCAAGGAACGTGTACGTTTCCGCGATCTTATAATGAGTATATCAAGGAAAAATGGCTAGCGATAGGTTGTCGTCGTCACCTAAGTACATAGAAGTCTGCAATAAAAGGCTTCCCTTCCAACAATTAGATCATTCCGGGTTAAGCATTTGAAGTTAAACGTAATTCAGCTTCCATAACTGGACAAAACAAGCTCCAATGGCTGCTTCAAAGAAAATAATTACCTGCTACGGCTGTTTTTAAAAGGAAATGTTACTGTCCAAGTTAATATTAAGCATTTATAGCAGTCAAACACACATCAAAGTATTCAAATACGGTTGGATATCTGTTCCCCACTCGGCAACTTATCTTGGTTGTATCCTTCCAGCTTATTGTCGCGATGATGCTGCATGGCCTCATTTATGTTCTTGAGAGCCTTATCATATGATACAAAACCCATGAACCAGAATTCATAGCCATCCCTTGTAACAACCTGGATGTACTTCTCGGAAGGATCCAACACGTTCACAGAATGGCTAACAAAGCTCAAGTTTTCGAGCAGCAAATCCACCTGCACATTCAATCAGGATGAAAGCATTTCAAAAATTGATGGCCGGAGAGTGAAACTAAGGGGAGCTTGACCAACCTTTTTCAAAGTACGATTCAATACATTAAGATGCTTCACGTTCTGACAAAAATAATAAAATGGCAAAAGAAATTGATCCAAGAGGCTCAGTAAAGTAGCACAGCCATGAGTAAGATGAAGGTACTTTCTGGTGTAAGGGTAAGCCAAATCTAGACTATAAGATCAGCAGGCTAGTCAACATAGTGGAAACGACAATAAAAACTCAGGCTATGAATTTGTACTGTATCATGATTCTGACTAAACCTCGGTGCTTAACAAATTGAAACGACCATCCTAGAGTAAATGCACTACTGGGAAGATTGGAAAAGGTTACCTTGTAGTACATCCACTCTTGCTGCCCTGAGGGAGCACATTGGCGAGGGTTATCACCACCGAAGACCAGTCTCTTGTTTGACAAATACAGTGTCCCAATGACAAGCCCGGAGGCAGTGGATAAATAGCAAGCATATGCCTTCAGGATCTTCTCTTCGGGCAGAATCTCAAAGTATGTTCAAATACCTTATCCCGTCCCCCCTCTTTGAGTATTTTTGTCCCCTGAGCAAGTCTAGCTATTGCTGCGTCTCTGATGCTAGGGCTAGTTCTAACTGTTTCAAAAACAAATGTTGCGCAATTCCCAATTAGTTCAGCTCAGGCAAGAATAGGGTTCTTATATCGCACTCTAATCGAATAGAAACTGTGAGGTGACAAGAACGAAAGAAGTTATGCGCTTTGTCTCTCAAGAAGAAACTAACAAACGGCCAACATGCCAAAGCCAAACTGATCCAGTTCGCACTAACCAGGAAAGGCCCGTGTTATGCATTTGCCAATATTGATATAGATCGAAATCAACATAGATTGCAAAAGAATAAGCACCGCTGCTTTTCTTTTCTTTTTCTTTTTTTGATTCAGCTGCTGAGCCAATCGGCTAATTCATAAGTTGAATTCCTACTAGATGCACACCAATAGGACCGTACAATAAGTATATTGTAGAAAAAGCACCGCACATCAAAGTTGAAGCGCCTTTAGATAAATAATCACGGGATGAGATCTACTCAACTACCAATTGATGGATTGAGTATACAGATTATGAAGCATGTATCTTAGATCCTAGTGGTAATTGCAAAAGAAGCCGACGACTGATCATTTGAGCTGATTTCCAAAGCCACAGGACCGCAATGTATGAAGCCACCATGCTGGACAATTCTTTGGATCGGATATTTGCATCAATAGCGTTCACATATATCGCAGAAACACACCAGAGATATATGAAAAAGGGCAATCAATTAGATCCATCTCCAGGAATGAATCCGGGATGTTTCTATCTGATTATACAGACATGTTTAGCGAGAAAAGACGTAGAAGAAACTCACGGTGATTCCAGATATTGCCGGCGAGCTCCTCGGCTTTATTCTTAGCATCATCGAAGCTTTTTCCACACAGGTTCAACCCGCTGCATATCTTGTTTACCGCTCCTGCAAACACCAGCAAAGCATAAACACCATTCTTAAGCTTAATCATCAGCCATAACAGAACTTCGAACTAGAATATGCCTCGGTAAGACTCACTGAAGCCAGGTAGCGAAGCATAAGCACTCGCAGGACCAACTTGGAGGTACGGGTTGTCGCCATCGCTTTTTTTGTGCTTTACCACATCAGAGACCGAGCGCCCCACGGCGGCATTCAAAGGCTGGATTGAAAGCTTGCAGGACGAGCCTCGCTGGCGATCCAAGTGGCAGGGAGCTGCTTTGGGGGATGCGCCGGCGGCTCCACCGGCGTTCCCACCACGGGCGTTCCACACTGTGTCGCTGCCGACTCGCCTCCGCCACTCTTCGCCATCGTCTTCTTCTCTCAGCAAGCGTGGATTGGTACTGCGATTCGTGAATCTATCACACACAAAAAAAGAAAGTGGAACTGGAAAGGAGGAGAGATCTGCATAACATAAAGAGAGAACGACAAACGACAAACATTGACTGTGTTTGACTGAGCTTCGCTTGCACATGGAGGCCTTCCTGGGAAAAGCATTATCAGGATTTAATCGAGCAGCTTTCACGCACTTATAAACATAATTGAGTCAAAAAGTTTGGTCATGTTATTTAATTAAAAGCATCTTAAATTAAAATTATTTGAAGTGGTTTTTGCATTTTTTCTACAGGAGTTGGCTTTGTATATTTACATTTTTAAAAAGGAGGGGAGTACATAATAAAACTGTTATCTCGGAGAAGGATTGTATTTTGATGTTTTCAAATGATTCCTAACATTGGGGTGCATTTCTTTATTAAATTGGTGATGACAGTCAGTTGGCTTCCTATCTTTTATGGGTCTCCAATTGACACCACCTAAGAAGCATAGACATGTGGAGGGGGTCACCGTGTCCGTGTCAGATATCGACACGCTCTACCACACGTCCGATACGTGGTCAACGCGCTGAACACACCGTCGATATGCATGCTGATCGTGTTAAACATGCAGGTTTTTTTTTTAAAGAAGAAAACAGACTAAATCCAAGGGAAGGTAAGCGTTGGGGATGGCGAGGACAGTCGGTGGAGTGTTGGACCAGATCAAGGTGATGCTAGTAGAGAAGAGCGATGAAGGTAGAGAGCACCAGGAGGCCGTCAGCTTGCAAGGAGGGTTGGGAGGAAACTATAAAAAGGATGAAGATCGAAGAAGCAAGCCAAAGAAAGCAGTCGATGGACTCACACACTCGACCGCTCGTAGAGGGAGACTAACCTGATCGTGGGTGAGGTCAAGTGACTCTAAAGCTTCTTGGCGAGAGAAAGAGAGCGGAAGAGGAAGTGATGAGAGAGAAAAAGTTGGATAGAGAGAAAGAGAGAGAGAAAGGAGGAAGTCTAGGGTTAGGCATTGGGGGAGGGGGTGGGTGGCTGTGGTGGTATTAAAAAAAAGAAATCTTGGGACGTGGGGAGGTGAATACAATCCTTCCGAGGCTTAAATTTTTAGTCAAGCATGGTTTGTCCTTTCCTTCTAAAATTCTTTATTATAATTTTGATTTTTTTTTGCAATGTCTCCCTCCGAACTTATCTTGTGAGTGGTTGCTTTCCTTTTCTTGAACTTTTTTCTTTGTTGAAATGGAGAAGATGATTTATAAAGCAAAAGAAGCCAGTGTAACTATAGCGCTCATGATGGATGGTATAGAATCGATTCCCATTTTATTTGATTTTTCTTTTTTATTTTATTTTTAGGGTTAAGCTTAGGTGTCCATAATTATGATGAATTAATTAAACAATGGTCCCTTCTACCCAAGTAACTTTCATGTGAAGTATATATACTATATATTATATTTGAAAATAATGTAAAACAATCCAAGTATGAATTTTAATCAAATTAATTTGATTGAAATAATAATAAAAATGTTGATTTATCATGTATATATAAAAATTTACATTTTATATACAACGTGTCCCCAATATGTTGGAATTATCTATCTTTTAGAAATGATGTGTCGGCATACAGTGTCGTATCGTATCGCGTGGTAGTGTGTGTGCTGCTTAAGACACCACAAGCACCATAAATAACATATGTGCACACTTAAAATATTTGGAAGAGTCGTTGATCTAATTATTGCACCTTTTGGATGATCATGTGAAAAAAGGCTTTAGAAAGAGATGATTGTCCTTTTTTTTTTGGCTGGACTTTGTTAGATTCGTGGGATAGTTGTCTGAATTTTGCATTATTCAAGGCGGAGCATATGCGCCAACTGCGTGATAAAACGGATGAATATTATGGTCCATTCATGTCGTGGAAATAACTTTTCGAAAAATAATTTTTTACTTGTTCTGTGTTCTCGGTTCATGAAAAATAAATGAGTCGACAAAATAATTTTCAACCACGGAAAAAATAACCTTCACATTCCTTTTTTTAATTAATTTTATTTTTATTTTTCTGTCTTTCTTTTTTTCTTTTTTTATTTTCTTTTCCTCTACTAGTAGTTAGCCACAGGCAAGGCTCAAGCTCGCTTGTAGCTAGTCACTGTGGCTGATAATCAGCCGAAGAAGGGAGTAGAAAATAAAATAACACAAAGAAAAAAAAAGAGAAACAAATAAAAATTCAATTTTAAAAATTAAAAATATTAAAAGGGAGGAAAATGAAATCCGATTTTTCATACTGAACAGTGAAAATTATTTTTCATTTCATTTTCATATTTCAGTTGAACACCAAAAATATTTTTACTTTCCTGTAAAAATGACTTTCCAAAAAATATTTTTTAAAAACACTTTATTTTTTCGCGAAATGAAGAGAGCCTTTGGCTAACCCATGATAAGCAAAAAAGGAAATCAACCTTTTATTTCCTCCCCTGAAAGCAAATAATGTGTCACAACCCTCCCCAGGTTAACTGACGTTACTTGAGATGGCTTCCGGATTGACAAATGAGCACTACAGGGTGGCGTTAATACTTGGCAGTTATCGATTGCAACTTGATTTTAGTTGATTTATTACAAAATATTGTTTTCATTAAGGAACCGCCACTAACCTTTTATGGACCAATAGAGGCCAAGTAAAGCGTGGGAGGCTGTTTTAGATTCCGTCGGGTACTTGATTCTGCCATTTAACGCCCAAACTTAGTGCATTTTCTCTTGTTATCTGATAACATTTCATGCATCTTTTCTTTTATTTTTTAAATCCTAATGATCAATTCATACAACAAACTCATAGAAACAATTATTGGCATCTGAATTTTGTCTATCATATTTAATAATTTATTTCATAAAATTTAATAGTCAACCCCAACCCCTAAACAAAAATATGATTAACATTAATTTGCATTTGCAAAATAGAACATTTTCATAATAGGTCCATGTTCGTAAAATTCCCAGTGCAAGTGTACATGTCAATGAACATGTCGAACATATATTATAATGATGAGAAAAGATATTATTCCATAGAGATTGATGATTAATAAATCAATTAAATGCTAAAAATGACTAATTCTTAAATTTATCTAATAGATCAAAATAGAATCGAGAATAAATTAAAGTTGACAATAAATAGATACGTTAGAGCATCTGATTTCACCATATCCACTATATGTGAATTCAAGATCATTACGCATACAAGAATGATATCAAACATGTGATAGCAGAATTTCCTCTTCTATTTATAATCCTATTTCTATGTATAGTAAACTTACTCAGTTTATCAATCCAACATATATCTATGTGAATTTAAGTAAACATAAGTGTCACGCCCCGCACCCATTAAGCGCACTAACATCCCATCTTGATTGTTAAGTTGTGATGTCCCAAGACGCGTCACCGACCCATTATTTTCATCTTTTGATTAAACGCATGCAAAAACATATTCAAAACTCCCCATTCAAAAACATAGTGAGGATAGAAGGAAAAACTCATCAGTTAAAAAAAAAACCATTTCTATTAAACATATGGTTAATCCTAGGAGGTTACAATATTTTACACTCCTCACATGAGGTTGCTTCCTAGCAGACCACACACCTAAAAAGGGATGGGGTAGTCAGGTTAGCCTAACTTTGCTACACAAAAGGGCAATCCCAACAAAGATAGGCATACAATGCTTATCACCATGCTTTCCCATAACCGGGAGGAGGGTCTGGGTCTGACTCCTCTCCACTCGAACCAGCTCCTGAGTCACTTCGACTAGTGTCCAGATCTGTAACAGCACCGTTCGAAGGATCACAATCCAATGGATTCCAAATCTCATTCCCAATACCATTAGGTGGAGGTCCATCAAAACCTTTGAGAGTACCGTATAGATCATCCCCTGCCTTAGTGAACCAGGCCAGAAACTCATGAGGTTACTAAAGCTCAAACCCCTCATCAACCCATACAGTTGTCGAGTGCTTTTGGTACCACCTTTCTAATCCCACTGGGATACTCTATTATTATTGTATCCATATCCATGGCACACCAAAATGCGTAAGCAAAGGTGGACGATTCATGCTTGAGGGTTTGAAATATTTAAATAACAACAAATGAGATAAAATCTCAGCGAGTAAACAACCTAAGCCTCGATTAGGAGATCAACTCTGCTCAACCTAATTCATGTAAATGCAGTTCAATATTAACAAGTATGCCATCACACAATTATAAGCAACCGAATCTTGCCTCGGTCCGTGGCCAACACCTTTTAAATCATGATATGCAAAATGTACACAATACGACTGAACGCCTATCAGTATCCTCATACTCAGTGCACTTAGATGCCTTTTAATCATCATTGCCACTCAAGCATTCATTCGATCAATTACGATCGATCGAGGGCATGCCCGTACTCATAAGTGGGTCTCTCGGCTCAACAGGGCATTCATTAGATCAATTAAGGCCGATTAACGGAACGCCCATTTTCATACAGGGGTCTTCTGGCATAACCAGGTATTTCTCATTTGTCTTTCTACAGGGGTCTTCTGGCTTATTTGGGTAGTTATCCTTTCGATCTATTACAGTCGATTGAGGGTGCGCTTGTCTTTCTATGGGGGTTTTTTTGGCTCATCCGGGTAATTCTCACACTAATGCAACTCACATGCTCAAAATGTAGTAACTAAATCACATACACAATTCATTTATGGAAATAGCTATTTAATTTATTTAACTATGCAATTCAATTAATACTACAATTCTCAATGTCAATATTATAAATTTGAGCATAAACTAACACCAATTAATATTAATAAAACATTAATATTTAATTTATCTAATTATTTAATAAGAAAATATTAAATGTATATTAAATCGATAACTTATTGCCTATATAGCAATAACTTATCAACTATTAGTGATAGCTTATCACTTCAAGCACTAATAGCTTATTGTCAATTCTTCGATAGCTTATCGCTCAATTTTTGATAGATTATTGCACAAAGCATGATACCTTATCACATAGAACATGATAGCTTATCGCATAAAGCATGATAGCTTATCACATAAAACGTGATAGCATATCAACTAATCCCTACTTAATTAGCACTAAACGTACTTAGTCTAATCTAATTACATCTTAATCAAATTTAGCCTATTAATTGATGGATTAGGGTGAAAACTCACCAAACGGCAAATCCGAGGACATGGGCGTGACAGTGGCGGCGAGGGCTACACGTGGCTAGCTCCAAAAACAACACGGTATGGCTTTGGATAGTGTGTTAGCAGCAAAATAGAACCGGTGCTACTATTGGTGTATGGTGAAGCTCGGTTTAGCGGCAGAAATGGCTCAAACGAGTCGCATACGGTGACGGGAGGTCATGATAGTGCTCGATGGCAGTCTTGGATGGAAAAAAAAGATAGCCCAAGGGATGAGATAGCACCAATGGGAGGGGCTAGCCATGAGACAAAATAAAGTGAGGGAGAGGGGGTGGTGTGAGGGAAGAGAGAGAGTGAGAGAGATAGAGGGAAAGATCAAGAAGGATGAGAGCCTATCCTCTTGAAACATCATCCCCAAACTTCATTAAATCCCCTCATCAATACTAGGCCTCCAAAGTCTTCATTCATGATGGTCCTTTGTCTCAAATGCATAAATGCAAGAATGGTATTTTGGTCATTTCTCATCAAAGGGGGTAAAACAGTAATTTCATAAATTTTAGAAATGTATACAAGCTAGTATTTTGTATGGATTCATATAAAATGAATATGGGCTTGAGAGAATTAGGATTGAGCTTTAGAATGGCTTAATGGGCTTAGTTGGGTTTTAGAAAGCTTATTGGGCTCCATTGGCCCACTTGGCCGAATCTTAACGCACTTGAGGCTCAATGGACCTTCGCTCGGCCCAATTTCCTCATGGGATCCAAATCTCGGTCCGTTAGTCCTTTTTTCGAGAGTCTCAAGCAAACCAATAAATAGATAGCTCAATGAGGTAATGTCCAATAGTTTAGTCATAAAATTCTTGAAGATTCGATGCCCAAATTTGGATTTTAATTCGTGTTCAAAATCGATCGACTGCAACTTTAGTAAATCTCAAGCTAATGAGCGGATTTTAGGAACTACGCATATTCGACTCATGGTTGATTTGACATCAATCCACGTTTAAGCATTCTTGAGCTATGAACAACCTTAGTTGTCATGTAATTGCGAGGGTTTAGTTATTACTTCTAGTGTACACAATCATTAGGAATTGGTTCGGAGTCATTCACAATCCATGTAATGCTCAAGCGGAATCACCTACAATCCGATTGCATGCTATAAGCGAAACATTCTCAAAACGTTCATTGATTGGTCTATAATGGCTCAAAATTATCCCTCGTCAATCCTTATGGTTGAATTATCAATCCATGGATGAGTTCTCAGGTTGAGTCCTTAGTAGCCTTTCCCTATTAGTTAGTCTCTCATGAGTAATCAATTCATAGCAAGAATTACTAATAGTGCATCGATTGAAATCATCCTTTTATTACATCCAGAATAAGTCCCATTTCAGGATGTCACAATAACTGCATTAAAATATATGAATATTCTCGATTTACAATGACTCCTTTAGATCACCTTGTGACGTCCTAGGTTGCCACTGTACTAAGTACGTGCTCTTCTTTAATCTCTTATAGTATTTGGTGCATATTGGAGACGATTCCAAAAACAAATAAGGTCATTACAACTACAATCAAAGTATAGATACGCACCTATAGGTTATGGCCTTCATAGGGTTTCATTACCTGTACCTGATAACAACAAGTGCAACCACATACCGAAAACTCCTCCGTATCGTAAACATCTAATTGGTTTCATATATCTATATATATATATATATATATATATTTAGGTGTTTACATAAAGATTAACCATAACTAGCACTATCAGTGTTTTCCACCATCGCCAACATCCATGACCACTACACCTCACCACCACCATCATTGGCTAGCTAGTCCAAAAAAAAAATTTCAATTAATGAGAGTGAGCTAAAAGCTCAACAAATATAATTCTAATACATCAGCTAATGGGAATATCAATTACCGGATATACAAGCAACCATACATAATTGGCATCTCCACGAACAGTCTATTCAAAGTCACATGACATAACAAAAGTATCATCATTTGCTATAATTACAAAGGATGACAAATTAGGAACCCAGTTGACAACATTTAAACATATGAGATCATGGAACTGTCTATTGCCACCAAAACATTCACAACTAGCAGTATTTGCCCCTAGGGCTCTCGGCCTCCATCCTAACTTTGCCCCAAACCCGTTTTGCTAAGCTTAAACATAGAACCACTCAATTCAGAACGACAAGGAGACCATTCAAGCATTAAAATGACATGAAAGCTACTTGAACATTTGTGGTACACTACATTCCCAGAACCAAACCTCCTCATGCATGGCCTAGTTTGATTCGCCACATAATTCGATGATCCGTCCACCAAATTCACTAGTCCTACCCTCAAAGATATCAATTGGGCCAATAGGAACAACACACAAGTTAATCTAGTGCACCACATGCTAAAATTGAACCATTTCTCACTCGGCTATCTCATTTTGGTGCTCAATTCCAACGATCCATTCACGAATCTAGCTTTTCCAACACTCGAAGAAGATTACTTGACTATAATCTAAGGCATACAACCAGAATTGACATTTCGATGGGTGATTAATTAGAGCAATACTCGTCTTGAATCCATGCTCGAAAACATTCCCGAACCACCATGCCGCAAGCTCAAAGGCGACCTTCTTCTTCCTCTCGATGCGGGTGAGTCCCGAGAGAGAGAGAGAGAGAGAGAGAGAGAGAGAGAGAGAGAGCATGAGAGCTAAAGAGAGAAGAGAGAGTGATCTTTGGTTTTACCTCATTTTTGAAGAGAGAAAATCAAGCTGGTGGGAAGTTTCATGCAGGGGTGCCACTTGGCACACATGCACCCATACATGTGTGCATGGTCAGCCACTTGTCCATCATGCGAATTCCACTTGTTTTTGCCCACTAAGTAGGAATTCTGCTCATTGCTCCGTTTTTCACATAATTAACTTTATGGGACCGCAAAATAATTATAAGGTGCCCACATTCTTCTGTAAATAATTTTTCATGCCATCTACTAATGTCCCTTAAATAAGACTCCTCAATTATTGCCACAAAAATTAATTTGATCTACCTCTTAAATGGTTTGGCGGAACTTGGGTCATCACAAACCTTTACATCGAAAGTTACACAAATAACATAGTATACATCTGTCCACATTTTATCATTATTATATATTAAAAACAACAATTGTATATTATCAATTTTCAGTCTCAACATGCACATCAGATCATTCAAACAATGGCGTCACTTAAAAACCTTAAGCATAATGATATACAACTTGCATGAATGAAATCAATTGCAGGACATAAATATCATGAAATTCATATCATCATGGTGAGGCTACATCATAACCCTAATGAAAGAAAATTAGAACATATAGAAGAAGAAACAAAAATAAACAAAACATCTTGAATCAAAGAGCAAGAATTCTATTACCACTTTTGTCTTCTCTTCAAAATACTTGAAAATCTCCTAAAAAAAAATGAAAGAATGATGTAAAAGTAAAATCTAGCCATCTCCCAAGCTCTCAATGTTATTCTTTCTTTCGGACCACATTGAAAACTCCTAAAAATAACGTAATCCCTAATTTTTTGCATAAATTAGGGAATAAATGACAAAATTTCTGATTTGGCCTCTATCTTCTAATGATTTTGTGTGTGCATCTTGATTTCTTTTTTTTTTTCCTTATCTTCTCCATTTCTCGTTATCCTACGTAAACAAGGAAAATTTAATAAATAGAAGGAAAGCGAAATATTTTCTCACAATATCACATTATTTGTTGCTTAAATTGGTAAGAACTCTATTTTATAGACTTATCAAACCCTCAATCTTAACATTTTGTTAGTCCTCGAACAAAACCAAGAGATAGTACATACTCAAGACAACAACCCTCTTCATGACATCCTTCCATAATTGCTTGAATTCACAACTTAAAGAAAAGCACAAATTTCATCTAGACATTGAGTATAAGTTAAGACCATTCTAACTATGCATCAATTGTGTGTGTCCCCATCTTTTCAAATTATATATAATCTAGATAAATTCACATTGTTATGCAACCTCTCAAAACTCTCTATAGTATGACAAATCTCATAGGTTTGCTTTTCATTTCTCTCTCCATGATGTAAGCTAATCATCCAACAAAAAATCAATAAGATTTCCTCAGTTGTGATGTATGGCTGGGCAACGGTGAGATAATAGTAAAGTTAAGCTCAAACCACCTATTAACACACTGATTCCTAGGATATAAGTGGAGCTCATGCCACTATCCCCAAGTTCGCTCCTTCAATATAATCTTTATGCCCCCACTTATCACCATTCTTTCTTTGTTTCTTTGTTTCTTTCTTATATTTTTCATTGCTTTGTGGCAGAGTTCCTCTCTCAGTTCCTCCTAATATAACACAAACATTTTAACCCATTGAGTATCCAAAAGGCTTACTCAAATGAAAGTTGGATAGGGAACCATAGAAGCAATTGTTTCTATTTTAACGATACACCCCAAAAACCATACCAGCCATTTTTTTTTTTTGTTGCTCCACCCTTCCTCCCAACTTGCTATTATGCTCACATAAAATTTATCCTAAAAATCAACATGTTCATTGGGCATGGGATACAGATATAATTTGGTAAAAGTGGAGCTAAAAAATATCTAGGTGCCATTGAAAAAATGGATAAAAATTATGGCTCAATGAGGTGACTAGAGATAATCAAATAGGGTTGACTTGAAAGACTCAATCGATCCAAAAATGGCTTGAATCGTTTTCTTAGTTAGACGTGCCTAGGATTTTGCCTCAGAGAAAATCAAACAAATTATTACATTTGGCTGAGATCTAAGAAATCCACATACTTCACACGAATGTTCTCTAGATATACACACAACTCAAAAACTAAGGACTTTTAGTGCATAGTAAGTGGATCAACATAATCAGAATCAAAATTAGCCCATGCAATTTTGAACAAAATCTAAATTTTCATAAGAATCGAAAATTCACAACAAGAAATGCAACCATGACAGAAAGCACGAATCATGACACAAAATTTCAGATTTGATTTAGCAAAAATTTTGTCTCCCCCCAAACTTGAAGGAAGCACTGTCTTCAATGCTAAAAAACAAAAAAAGAAAACAGAAAGAAAATTTAATCTAATCTGATCTCAATCTGAGAGAAAAAATAACCTGGATAAAACAAGAAAAATTAATCCTTTTTTTTATTTTTATGAAAGATAAGCTTCAAAATTAATAAAGAATGTCACACTCCGAGCTCGGGCAGGACGCACAACATCCTGCCACCTACCTATTCGAACATCGCTTAGCTAATACTAACGACGGCCTAGGACTCGTCACGGCCTAAACGATGACTACTAGATTCGTAACAGTGGAAACGCACAAATCCATACAACACACATACGGGGTAGAGAAAGATGAACTCAATCATACAAATCATCTCACACATAACATAAAGGGGTTCGAATACAACCGAGGGGAAACTATAACAAAGTCTAAGAGAGGCTGTCCATCAAAACCAAGAAGAGACTAGGCACCTGCTAGACAACCTCCCTACAACAACAAACTGCACCAAAGGGGACGAGGCCACAAGGCTACTAGTCAGACACATTGCTCATGTTACTCAGGGGAATCTCCTCACCGGTTAGACAGCTCAGGCAACCATGGGTCTTCATCCTCGGCAGCGTCAACCTCCATAGGGCATCCTCTAGCTCGCTAGCTTAGTCTTAGGGTTCATAACTTCACCTCCAAAATAGCTGCGTTCATCGGGCCTGTCAGCCCCATTCACAGACTAGAACATCTAAACCTGCAAAGAACCCTACTACCTCTGACCCTCCAGCGCTTCCACCCTCATATCTATGAGGGGTCAAAACATCGTATTCCTCGTCGACCCAACAGTACAGTTATACCTCTCATACAAAACTTCGTCACAGAATGATACAACCTATCTCTATCTCAATCTCCTAAGGGATTCCCGTGCGAACTCGAGGAACATTCATATCTAGGGTTGGGGGTCTGAAAGGGCGATCAGCAACAAACTGTGAGTCCAAACTCAGTAAGCACACGTCTAACTCAGCATAGAAGAAGAATACACCAGATCGGCCCTAACATGCATTCTAAGATCGTAGGGTGACAAGTATAGCCAGAACATGATAATCAGGATAATCGCGGGTCTCATATGCCCCATGCTAAATGCGAGCACCACACACGCATTCATGAACTCAATTCATACGGATGCAGCATGCTCACTCATTCACTTGGGTCTGCGGTGGCTCAATAGCACTTTTGGTTCGGGCTCGCATCCACACACTTTCGGCCATGCTTAACCCATGTCATGATACCCCTCAAGTTGGCACTCTTGTCACTTTAGCTATCTCGTGCCGAGCATATTCAGGAGCATAGTGTAACGAGTGTGGCTCAATTAGCAATTATGATTGGCATCTTCTTATCACTCTACTTTCCCGATGGCCCCCCAGATACTTCCGAGCCGTCTTGTACAGTTCTATGCACTCTGCCAAACGTACAATCTCGAGCCAACATGCAATGCATCATATGCCGCAGTCAAGTAGACCGATATTCAAATCAGTGCTTAAGATATACCATTCACTGGCATTCACAATGCGAACAATCATAATGCACGACCATGCAGGCACATGTTCCAAGAGATCATGTCGTGGCGTACAGAGTCTTCGATTGACTTGACCCACAATATCCATGCAGCTAGTTTTACCACATGCATTTTCCTGAAGATCATTCACATGGCACACATCTCACATCAAATACATCGAACATGATAACTAAGCATTGCACACCACAAAAACTCGTATTTCAAGTCCGATTTATTGTAATCACCTAAACTCCTAGGCATGCATACCGGTGCCATGGCTAACCATATAACCCACCAAAAAACATCATTTTTCCTCATGACCAGCCCATATCACGTGCAATCAGCAGCTAACCAGCAACATATGGCATCCAAATATCACTTATATGCTCTAGAACTCATCCTAGCATCAATCTAGCGTTATCCAACCTTCTAAGCTAATGATAGGGATGAAGCTTCCCAAACACGTGCTTAGGTACTAGAGAGAGGGGCGGCACTACGGCGGTCGTGGACAACGGCTTTGATTGTGACGTCCCCCAAGCTCATCTACATGAAGACAAGAAAATTAAGAATCTAGGACCACTTTCCACTCCAATCTTCAGCTGAAGCTTCCCTGTCCACTGTGGCCCTCATTAATTCCCACTACTTTTTGTTTCCCCAAAAACTTGAGCTGGAACTCTTCCTTTGGTAGGTTTCAGCTCCTAACTCCACCTTCTCGGTTGAGAAGCTTCCTGTGCAAATGAGACAAGAATGTGATGATTGAGGCCACCTATTATTGCGTTTACATGGGGAATATCACTCCAAAATTTGCGCTGGCTCCTCTTCTTCTTTCTTCTTCAGGTCCTTTCTTTACTCATTTTGTGATTGCTTCTTCTTCGGACCACAGTTACTGCACCTTTTTACTCAAAGAACTTGCTGAGCTGCTGTATTCTCTTGGTTACTGGTCTGCTGCAATTCTTCTTCGCTGCTTGCTGGAATTTTTCCTGCTGTTTTTTGCTCCATTCTTCTTCCTTTTGCTGCGATAAGTTGTTGAAAAATTTGCTGCACTGTCTTCTTTTTTTTGGTGGAGTTGTGGTCTCCTCTCGGTCAAGCTTGCTGCTTGCATTTTCTTCTTCAACATTTGCTGTTGCTGCTGGGAACTCTCCACTACCGGAACCTCTGCTTCTGCTCCAGCTTGCTGCCATCAAAAGTCACCGCCACTTGCTCTCGTTTGCTGATGCCGATAACCCTTCCATTTGTCTAAGTTGCTCACATTGCTACTACTTCTTCTGCTTGTTCTTGTGTCATTATTGCTGTTACAACTTACTACTATGTGTGGTTGTTCCCGCCGCGAGCTTGCTCGGCCACCGCTCGGCCAAGCCGCGTCCACTGCTTGAGCTCGTGGCCGTCTCGCTTTGGCCCGAGCTCATCGTTGCATTGGCTCGAGCTCGTCATCGTCCGTGGCCCGAGCTCATCGTCGTTCGCCTAGCACCTCACCACCGTCGCTCGTCCAAGTTCGCCATTCAACCAAGCTACAATCGACCGCCATTCCGAGCTCGATTTTTAGGTGAGCACATTTCTAAACTTCACTTAGAATATCGAGTATACTAGGGACTGGTAGGGAAAATTTTATGATGAAAAATATTTAATTTCTTAGATGTCGAATGTCAATTAACTCCTGCTAGCCATAGGAATAAATTAGTCTTTATGGACTCTAGAATTTGCCATGTGTGCCAGATTATTTGCCCTTGAATCTAAACAACTTAGAATGGAAAATGGGTCCTGAAATGCAAGTTTTTGTAACGTACGATGCTTGGTTAATATATTCAACATATTTGAGGTGAATTGTGTGCCCATGTGAATAATCTTCGGGAATACATGTAGCAAAGCTGACTTGCATGAGTATTTAAAAGTCGAGTCAATTGAGGACTCTGTGTCGCTCATAATTGATCTGCATGCTAGCATGAGGCATGTGCGTTTGGCGAGTACGAAAATCCATGCGGACGGCCTGGTAGTGTCTAGGGCCACCGAGAAAGCGGGGCGATCAAGAGTTACCGATCGCAATGCTAATTGAGCCACGATCTTGCACTTGCGCCCAACGTACTCGGCACGGGGTAGCTGGAGAGACAAGGTGCTAACTTCAGTGTGTTTAGACACGGGTTGAGGCACAGGCTTGAGACGTCTATGACGTGACCGAGACCGGCAGTGCTATTGAGCTATCGATGAGGTTCGATTCGGAGTGCCATTGAGCCACCGAGACCCCAAGAAAACGCTGAGCATCTGCATTTGCATATGTATGATCTCAATCATTGAATTCATGTGTCAATTTACATTCTGGCATCAGGGGTATGCTGCTTTCTAAATTTGGTTTAGGTACGTGCTTATTGAGTTTCGACTCACCTTTTTTGTGGCTGATCGTCTTTTCAGACCCTCGACCATAGACATGATTATTTCCCGAGTCCACATGGATTTCCTTATGAGATTTGAGACCATAGCTATTTTCGTATCCTCCCATAGACGGAGGTTGAGTATGAGAGGTATGACTTTTTTTGCACCAAAAAAAAAACCCTGTTTTTTTTTTTTGGGGTTTTTTAACCAAAAACATAGATACGAGGGATGGTTCAGCGAAGGTCAGGAGGTGTGCCCAAGGCTCTTTTGTAGGGTTTAGACATACCAGCTATTTGACTGGCCTAACTAGGCCTGATGACGCCATTACTTTGGGGCGAGGTGTAACCTTGTCGCGACCTCGAAAGAAATTTTTATTTAAGTTTTGATTGGTGAACGGATATTAGGTTTTAAATTACTAACCTACGCGGACCCTCCAAGCCCTTACGAATCGCACGTTGGTGTTTCGTTTAAATGTTTTAAAAATTGGGTCGCCACTAATCGTTCTGGTAGGTCGCTTAGAACCTAAATAAATTAGCGGAAGAACTAATTTATTTTCTGCGAACTAGAGATTCAGAGTTCGGGGACTTGGTTACGCTAGATTACTCTAACGCCTTTCAATACCATTTATTTCATGCCAAATCATTTGGCATGACATTTTGGGGAACAAAACGGGATGACCAAATGGTAAAATGTCATTTTTTCAAAGATTGGGAATTGGAAGACAGGTCTAACCATTGAATGGGTTATTCTTATTTCCACAATTTCTGAGAATTTTTTCGAGATTTTTTTGAGACAATTTCCCATGAGGGGAAAACTGTCATTTCACAAAGAAATGGTAGTCAAAGTCACAAGATATGGTGCCTGGCCAGTCAGATTACATTTTTCTGTTCTGCCATTTTTTAGGATTTTTTCGAGGACAATTTACCCATAAGGTGCAAATCGTCATTTTGCAAAGATCGGTAAGGAAATCATCAAAAATAGATCGACCAGTCAATAGCCCGTTTGCTATTTTTGTGAGATTTTTCTTAATTTTTCAGAATTTTTCGAGAAAAAGATAGGGGAGGGCGGGAGGTTGGTGCAGTGGCGCGGCGGAGAAAGAAGAGCGGGGGGGGCCGACCCGCCGCGTTTGTCGTTTCCCGTGCTCTATGGTGCATAGAGAACCTGGACTTCGTCTGTCTCTCGCGGTCTGAGAGAGGCTATGGGTTCTGCTCTGTCCCTTCGTTCTCTGTTCGCTGGCTGGCGCGAAGGCGGGGGGGAACAAAAAAAAAGAAAAAGGGGGGGAGGAAAAGAGAACGGAGAGGAAAGGGAAGAGAAGGGGG
>JAGVVM010000951.1:0-17502 GCA_019149425.1 Psidium friedrichsthalianum | reverse complement strand
GGATCATAGTTGATGGTGACTTCATTGTTGATTATCCTTGCAATTAAAAGAGAGTACCACAATAAACAACGTCCATGATTGTGTTGTTGAGAATTGACAAAATCGGGAAATTACTAAAATTGAGATGACTAAAGACGACATAAAGGAAGAAAAGGCTACGGTTAGATTTGATTCCTCCTCTCTTGGTGGCTCTGATACCATATAAATGTTATAGGACCTTCAAGAATGGGGATCTGAGAAGATAATAAAGACTACTACATACTTGTGTTTTAAACTTATTAGTCAAGAGTATTAATACCCAAACAATATATATAAGAAAGGAAAATAAGCTATCCTAGAAATAATATTCATAATATCTCCAACAATATGATCGTCTTCGAATCCCCGATGATCGTCTTTGAATCGCGCGACTTTTGTAAACAGTTCCGAAGTCTTCAAATCAGGATGAGGGTATTGTGCCCACATCAGAGAGTTTCTTATACTTGGCTTGCCATTGCACTGCTGTGGCTCGAGGCTTGTTGTTTGCCCACTACTTGGATTTTCCTTCTGCCATCGAGCTGAAGTAGCCAGACGGATCATAAACTTCCCGAGCATACTCGATCATTTTGTTCAGCGCCATCTTTTGTTCCTCCCAAGAAGGAGAACGAGCTCTACCATTGACATATTGTCGAAGATCTTGCCTTGATCAAGATGGATTTGTTACAACAAGTGGTCGAGTTTCAAGATGGGTATGAAGAGAGCACATTAGAAGGTATACAAGGAGAGTGCTTCCAAACCCTGGCATGCAATTTCAGTATCTCAATCGCCTTTTCTTTGATCTTCCTCCCGCAGTCCACTTGCAGAACCAAACACAGCTTTGTTGCGACGCCTAACTGCAACATCTCTTGCGCCACACTCGCAGTTGCCGAGAACTTGGAGACACAGAGCAGAATTCGGACTGCTCTCTCGCTAGCCACCTGCGAACCCTAAGTATCTTCTTTGATACGACTGCAATTCCCGCCCCATGCCTTAGCAACTCCGACCTTCCCTCAGCCCATTGACAAAGCATCTCCAACAACATCAATATTAATTCGCAAGTCCTCTTGTCAGAACAATAGAGAAGCAGCTCGATCAATACTGAGACTGCCCCGGACTCGATGGCTTTGATCCTGTTTCGGCCCCAAGGGCATAGATTTATCAGTAGCTTAAGCGTGGCCTTGGTAGCCTGCTGAGAGATCTGGTCGTGCAGGACTTGGACCGCCTTGGCAAAGAACTCCTGCCTTAACGTGATGATCTGCATCGGCTCGGCGACCTCGAACATCGATTTGAGCAGCAGCACCGCATGGGCCCTCGAGTCGTAGGGCCCACGCTGCATGATGCGCATGAGCGACTCGGTGAACACACTGTCCTTGGCCACAAGGCTCTTAAGGTCTGGTTCAGAGAGCTGGAGATTGTAGAGAATGCACAGCGCGTGATCGCTCGGTGTTTGATGTCCTGCAGGGACCCATCTTCCGACGCCGATGACTGATCCTGCGAGGTGGATATCAACGAGGCCAGGAACTGGATGGCACCGGTGGCTTCATGCAACGCTTGGCCAAAGTATTACGAGAAGCGATAGATCTGAGCCGCCTAAGACACTTCTCCTGGAGCTGAGGCTTTTCGGCATTGCGCAGGATCTCGTTATCTGAGCTTTGCTGATGGGGGCCCTGGGGTCGGAATTCGCTCGATGCCATTCGATGAGTTGAGGGTGCACCAAGATTGGATCAGGCGGCGGAGGGTGTGGTTGGGGTCAGGTCCACATCGGAGATCAGCTGTTTGGTGACGGGGCACAAGCTGTTTTTGGACGTGGACAGCCATCTCTCGATGCTCTCTCGGTCATAGGTTATCCCGGTCGACATGGTGACCGGATCTCTCATGATCTCCAGAGAGATGGGCAGAGATAGAATGGAGGAACTTCACTTCATTGCTGTCCATTGGCACAAGGTGATCGGATTGATGAGCTGATGCTGGAATCTAGATGCCGACTCCAAGCGCGATCGAATTCAAGTGCAAAGATGGTGACGAGCTCTTGTGATGAGAAAGAAGATAACTAAGAGCTGATGTGAATTTGTTTGGGGCGGCTGGGTATATATTCAAGATGGAAGGAACGTCAGGCAATTCAATCTGGGAAGTGAAAACAAAACACGGGAAATTAAACGTGGTTTGGGGGAGGGAAGAGCGGGGGGACTTTTCAACGGTATTGAAAGGTTCAAGAATGGCCAACTCTTAATTACCTGGTCGTGAATGAATAATAAGAGACGCAAAGTGCAACAAAAAGGTGACGAGAGAGAAGGGAGGGTGGAAAGCACGTGCATGCTCCCTCCCTCCCTTTGACTTTCTCTCTCTACAACTATTGCACACCATCGGACGTGTCCCTTTAGGCTTTAACTACTGTTAAGGCCATCAGCGCTTCGATCCTTCTTCAGATAATAAATAGTAGTTGGCTTTACCATGGTGTTGCTTCTTCAACCCTCCTGAGTTTGACCCAAGCAAGAGTCGAAAATGTCAATCAACGCTCATCTGGTGTACATGGTTCGAACATTCTCCGTCAAAGGATCGACTCCAACAACATTTGATGTGGAGTAACTGAGTCACGTGATTGATAAAGTTTGAACCCTAGCAAGATACGTTCCTTATACAATTCAATGCTCAAGACATTGTCAATTTCGTCGTAAAATGAATCGTTTGGATTGTCAAATTCAATTGTAGTTTTACAACTTATTGCGAAAAGTAAGCAGGTGGATCTTTAATGAAGAATCAAGCTATAGCTATTTCTATGAGCCTCCGGTGTTCCAAATTGTATCATTGGCATGAAAGATTGTGATCTCATTGCTCTCATTAGTAAGTTATTTCTATAGCAACTCCTAGAATCATCAGGTAGATACTTAACTAGAGATTAATTGTGGACTTGTGGAGGCGACAGACCTGAATTTATGCGCCGTTCTTTGTGTGAACAGAAAAGTTGGGAGCAGCATTGATTAATTAGGGAAGAGGCTCGATTAGATACATATGTATTTTGCGCATGTTCTAATGCATCCTATTGAATATCAATAAATTTTTTTTTAAAAAAAAGCTGGAGACCAGTCCTGTATCCTTTTGAATCTTAACAATACTTCGTTTTTCACGTAAAATGTACAAATGACCAATAAATTGTGGAAAGCTAATAAAAGTCCGAACAGTTCCACATTTGTCAAGTCCTAAAAAGAAGTACACCTAGTAACCACTCAAGATAGCGACCATTTAAGGATAGTTGTTGAGTTATGAATCAATCACTTGACAGGGTCTCTACCCAACCAAAAATGTCATGAACTCTCAAACTTAAAAAATTGACGTTCTCGTCAATATTCTTCCATATTCAATGTGTTATCTAGTCAATTCATGCTCCTCTATCATCTTAGAAGCCTGCTAGGAGCTATACTTTTTCAAAGCCCTTGTGTCGCAGTGATCATGTCTGCCCTCGTCGGATCAAGTATGGGCCTAGCCTGTCCAAGAACTAAGGGTGAGCATGGTTTTAGGAAGATCAACGTTTGCTTGCCAAATAATTGGAGTAATTTTTATTTGCCCAAATAATAAATTAGTTATTCGTGCTTAGCTGGTAAATTGTAAATTGGCTGGTTTATAATTCTTGAAGGTGGTCACATAAAGGGTTTTTAAATCCATGCCAGTTGTACGGCCCGTGCTAGTCGTACGGTATTTTCATGGTAGTTCCGTGTCGTGCTAGTCGTACGAATCTTACGGACTATCCAAGAACACTGCCAGTCATAGTGTTTAGTCGCACCAGTCATGTGCGATTTTCCCCTGATAGTTTCATGTCGTGCCAGTCATATGAATGTTATGGACTGTCAGAAGACACTGCCAGTCGTAGTATTTAGTCACATCAATCGTGTGTAATGAACCCTGTGACCACTCATAATTGGATTGCAAGAAAGGTACTTGAGATTTGGTGTATGTTGTAAAAGTATTGGTTGCTATAGCATATGATAATTGAGACGCCTGATCGAATCATCATCTTATCCGAGCTTAAGTGCTATCTCACTGAGATTTATTTCTTACTCCGTTGTGGTTACCATTTTTAGGTCGAAAAGTGAAGATGGGGATGATGGAATAGTAGCCCCTCTTTTGGAGTAGATAGGACATTAATCCTACCCGACCCATTATCTTTTGCCGGTTCTTAGAAGCTGCCTCGAAGTATGGGGTTGTATGTGCCGTAGCCGCTATAAGGTTAGTAATTATCTGCTAGTGAAAATAATTACATGTTGTCAAATTGACTGTTATTAAATGATATGTAATCCTTTATCCCTGTCTGTCTAACTGTTTGGAAGTATTAAAAGTTTCCGCATGCATAAAATTTTTGTTTGGTCATTAGCGCACTTAAGACACAATTCTTTCCAACCTAAGCCATTTTGGTAGGGATGGCATGTGCTCGAAGATCATGGTGTGACAAACAACTGCCAGTCCATCAAGTTTTACTTCTAATACCGGACAAAACTTCCCTTACCTCTCAAGGCAGGCTCATCTCAATGCGATGCTCCGCTCTAAAAGTCTAAGGGACCATTGAAGTTGTGCAGTGGACCTCTAAGCATGCCACCATCCATCTTTTCATGCCACGATACAAACTGCATAGGGATTTGATGAACTAGCCCAACATCGATCCATACAGTCGATGTAATCTTAACATACTCCATGCCAAAATCGACATCAATTACTGTCTGCCTAAGATGAACGATGCGGGTTGAGAAACTGAATAGCGGATTCTATGGAAACTCCAAATAACCCAATAAATGAAATTTCTAGGCCTAAAACATGAGTATCGACCTAACACTAAATTTAGTGGTGTAAAAACATTTTAACAAAGCTATTTTGTGATACTTTATAGAAAAGTTGCCATGCATCATCAATTAGGCCAATTCACATAAATAAATATTTTTTCTTTATCAAAAATATGACATGCCAATTCTCATATGCACATATATGCATCGTATATTCTTTCTTTTCACTTTTGGGCTTTCTTTCCCGAGCCTCACATTGTGACTCTCAATACTAGGTAATGTCACCACTGCACATGTACAACAATAGAAACATATCATATCATCATTAGGTAAATGACATCTTGCTATCGCTTCAAGTAATAATTTTAGCGGAAGACATCGAATAATCCCGTTGTCGCGAGCAATGGTTAAAAAATATGTCATTACATCAAGCCCTTACACCATTGTTTTTCTCGCTAACGGTGGCAGAAATCATCTTTTAATGGCGTTCACATACCTACACATGTATGATCCAACTATTATCTTTTCTTAGTGTCAAAATATGCAGGATTTAAAACAACGGAAAGGAGACGGGACGACGGTCATTCGAGCAACTTTTAATCCAATTGAATTAGCCAGGCTATACACGAGGATGACTTGCCTAGCCTAGTAAATAGAATCGGATCAAGTTTGATTGGTGCCTAACTAGACCAAATTAGGTTTGGTCTAGACTGGAACCATTCCAGATAAACTCTAATTCAAGCCTAGCAGAGCCAGTTTAACTCTGTTGACCCGAGTCGAGTCATTCCAAATCTAGCCAGGTCTGGTTTCGGTTGATCTCGACCTAGTTTGGCCTTGACAACTTCCTTTTGGTCCTCGCTCAATCCTGCCACATATTCCTGACTCTTTCCTCTCACATTTAATTAAACAATGTGACTTGAGTGTTATAACATAACAATCATGCACATTCACAAATTAATGCAACACTTCATCAAGTCATAAACAGATATTATCTCATTAGATTTAGAAATTCTATTTACATTTTTACCGGATTGCCATACTTTACTATGATTAATGAATGAAACTCAAAATAGAACAATGGAAAAAGGCGGCAGAATGATGATGGTGAGGAGGCGGCAACACCATAATGGCAACAGTCCCAAAAGAGGCGGTGGCTAGCAAATGATAATTAACTTTAGACTAATCTCAATCTTGAAACTTGGCAATCAAATAACGACAAAACAAATCTGAAAATATCCATGCTTGAAAGGGGCGGTGGCTGGCAGCACCACCCGTGGGGGCACCATTCAGCTCGCGCTGCACTTTGCAGTGGTGTGGCATGGGCGGGCTCTCCATGCGCCAGCAGATCAGCTGTGGCATTGAGACTCAATCTCACGTTGGCCAAGCGTGAGCCAATCCGATGTCGTCGCGACATCACTAGCTAGGCGTTCCTCACCATTCATCCTTCGTTCAATTCACACTTTTTCTAATACTTTTTAAGCTATTACTAAGTATCTAGAGACTAATTATCCTCTAACCTTGCCTTATAAGTTTTCTACAAATGTGAAGGCATTTATAACACTTTAACTTTATTAATCTCCTAGCATGAATTCATTTATTGTGATATCCTGAGTTTCGATCACTTTTTCCTAATTCCTCAATCCATTGGGACGCCTCCTCAGGTCCTCTACCTCTATTGAACTTTGGCGGTTTTAGCTTCGGAAATTGCTCGACTACCTGATGCATCTGTCGAGCTCCATTTCCACCTCCCCCATTCACATTTATTGCAGTCACTGCTGCCTCAGCGGCTTGGGAGAGCTCGGCAGCTCTTTCTCGAGTCTGCCTGCCCATCAGATATCTAATTTCCTCTAGGGCTCTCATAACTCCTTCCATTCGAGGATTCCTCGTAGCCCTTTAACCTTCAGCGGTTCAGGCAACTCTCGGGCCCTCAGCAGCTCTAGTTTGTACATCAGGCACTTCAGCACCTCTTCCTCTTCCACCTCTATCGCTCATGCTTCTAAAACTTTCTCACAACACCTGCTATAAGTCCATCATGGAACTAGACTCAATCCAGTACGCAAGCTTACTAATCCAAGTAGCAGGTCAAATAGCTATATATCAATAGTAACATAGGCTCACTAGCACCGTCATTTTGCTTAACAACCACCTGTGCTAAACGGTATCATGCAAAAGCATCTCTTAACCAAATCAAAGCTCATAATCTCTCTGTCCATCTACCCCAATATCCATCGTCCTTATCACTCCAAGTCTCAAATCCTCATTGGATCGAGCTGACCTTGCTCTGATACTAAAACAGGGATGTCACGCCCTGAACCTCCACGAGCGCGCGACATCTGCGCAATGACGGTCGATACATGCGACATCCCAGGACTGTCGCCGACCTTGAAACCTTAATATCCGAATTTTGCGCTAGCGGAAGCGATACCTTACCCTTGACAATGAATGAGGAAGGACTAGCCAACCATAACACCTCATATATTACACATTCTCAGCTCCGTATTATACATGAATACCAGTTTTACAAATATTAACAACAACAACCAACCAGGGCGACCACGTTCCTCAGTAACCACCGATTCACCATAAATTGTCCTTGCCAGCTGGGTACTCCGCCACCTGGATATCAAATCTTTTGGTATTATTACCATGCTTATATCCTACGGTCTGAAAAATAAGGGTAATCACCCGTGAGAACACATCTCAGTAAGCTCACCCAATAATTCATCTCTACATAGATATTAACAATGCAAATGCGTGCACATTCCATGCTCAAATTCCAGTCTCAGCTCTCTAGCCAACTCGACCCGCGTTAGACGCATCAGGTCCGTGCCCTTTTTCCACTACAATATGCATTTTAGGCCCACGTTATCTCAATAATTGACCCTAAATACGAATGGACAGCATATGAACACTATTCTAAGCTCGTGAACAGTCCTCAGGGTGTCGTGAACAGTGATTTCAAAACACTATTTGGCCAGTTTTCGCTCTAAATATCTCGAAAATCCATTTTTCGGTACCCGAACATCGCGGGACCCACATCCACCACCTCAAACAGCCTCATTCAAACATGGACAGCAACATTTCACCAATTCACAGAATATTCACAGCCCCACAGAATTTAATTTGCACAAATACGCCAATTTCGACAATTTTTCCGAAACCGATTTACCACGAATCGCACCCTAGAGTCTATCCAAGAATCATCTAACATCCTACTCAAGGTTTAGGGAGACGGCTTACCTCAACGAGGCTGATTCGAAGCTGGATGGGCGACAGAACGACGAACGGCCCGGCGACGGCGCGGAATCCGGCAAAACCCAAGGAAACCAAGGCTGTTCAAGGGCCGAATGGAATGGTTCACAAGCTGAAAATCAATATTTTCACATGAAAATGAGCTCTAGGGGTCGCTGGGGTCAACATATATCAATATGAGCCCTATATGAAATTCGGGTAACAAAAGACTGATTCGTCGACTGACACGGCAAAGCAGATTTGGAAGGTCATACGACCTCGGATCGAGGTGATTCAAGTTGGAATAGAACTACAAGACATTGAACTACAACGCACCCAAAAATTACGATGATCCAACGGACGGATTTCCGTCGGTGGCAGTTGAAGTTGGCAACAGAAACTAGGATTCAGCAGGGAGAGAGAGAGAAAATCCGAAAATTTGGAGAGAGAGAGAGAGAGAGAGAGAAGAGAGAGAATCTGCTGAAAATTAAGGAGGAGAGAGAGTGGTTTGACCAATAATTATCTTAAGGATAATTATTGCCGATGACTATTCACCGAAAACGACATAAAGCTGAACGAATGGACTGATTTTTGGACTATCAGTAAAATTTGGACTGATAAAGCTTGGGCCTCAATTATTTTCGGTCAAAGCCGGTCATATTGGTCAAAAAGATGATCGACGAGACATTTCTCGAAATTCGTGAAATTTCAGGACCGGTCAAGGCTCAATCAGTGCTGATTTGGCTCAATCGCGATCGGAAAATAACTCCAGATTTCGTTGTAAAATTTTTCTAGCCTCTCTAAAAATATTCTTACCCTCATGCCATGGATTCTAGCTCAAACCATGGGCAAGATAGAAATTTCTAATTTTGCCCTTTTTCACTGGGCATTCCCACATCCATCTGCCCATTTTTTCGCCTTTCTAGGCAAGGTCCAAATTCACGACTGTGACACTCATGAGAGTCTATTGTCCTATTCCGGAACTCAATTCGTGGCCTCATTCATAAGATGGCAACTTTAAACAATTTATCAGACTAACGGGTGGCTTTTAGGAGTCACGCGTATCGACCATTTGGTCCACGTGCTTATATTCCTAGTTAGCATTTCCCCTTTGGTTAGTCATCTCAGAGTGGCCAGCTCCAAGTGAGATTCATCTATAGCGCCTTCATGAAATAACCATTCTGTATTCAAATTCCGAAAAAAGGGATCGAAACTCAGGATATCACATTTATGGCTTACTAACCTTATAAATACGAATTCATTTATGGGTCATTGACTTTGCTAAGCTCGTAAATGTGAATTCATTTATGCTTATTGACTCTGTTAACTTTAATAATGTGAATTCATTTATGCTTAGTATGAATTCATTTATGGTTCTTTAACTTTGTCATTGAAAATGACGTTTATCTTATCCTATTAATAGCAACCTTATTTTTTTTCCTCTCGGTAATTGTTTGAAAGTGAAGTTCTTATTTTCCTATCATTAATTACTCGAAAGTGACCTTAATCTTATCATTTAGAAAGTTGACTCGTAATTGACTTAATTGACTTAGCATTGACTTTCGTATTCTAATTGATTTATATACTAATTCAAGAACTATTTCTTTGTTTCACATTTTCTAATATGAATCTTCCAAGAAAAACTTCTTAGTAGCTTCCTCTAAGAGCATCTTAAAACACAAGTCAAGAGAAATTATTTTATTTTCTAATTATTTCTACTATGGGAAAATTTGGGATGTCACATGCTAGCTATTGCCGACCACCGAATGCCGCCGCCGACCACTGGCCATCACCGCCCTCGCTGCCAACCGCATATCGCCAGCGACTGCCGCTACCCACAATCGGCCACCACCACCCATTGTCGACTATAATAAACCATGGCCTACTGCCGGCGATCATCACCAACCCCACTGCCAATTATTGACCCCACCCGCTATTATCGCCAACCGCCAACCCCACCGTAGCCAACCCAACCTCTGCTGCCCACCGCCACCCTCCATCGACTACCTCAATTGTCGCCGGCCACCGCCACCCACCATTACCACCAGAGTAAAAAAAAGCAATAATTTTTTTTTATTTTTAACTAGTAAATAATATTTTTAATAATTATTATTATTTTTAAAGAAATTAAAAAAAATATATAAAAATGAAGTAAAAATTTTTCGTAGAAGATTTTGTGTTAATTATACTCCATAAGTAGAAATTTTCAACCATTAGCTAACGCATTTCTATTTCAAGAATAGAAATTTTATGTCGTTATTAAATGCATTTTTTTCTCAAAAACTCATCCAGAAATTAGAAATAGAAAAATCTATTTCTAGCTAGTAATTGATTCCAAAAAGAGAATGGTCATCTTGCATGTCCCGAATAGCCAGCCATTCTTTTCCTTGATTGGCGAAGTTATAAGGTCATGAAATTAATTAACAAGTACAATGCAGCTAGCTTTTATGAATCATGACTACCTTGCACATGGCCACGTCGGTGTTGCCCTTATGCTTGTTAGGAATAAACAATCCCACTTATGGCCAGACAAGGAGAGAGGGTTGCCCAAATTTAGGTTGTCTTCGTTAATTACAGGTTACGTGCCGAAATAGGAAGCACTCGTTAAAGATCGCACTATGAAACCTCACCTCCACATGACCCTGATCCGACATGAACGAGGATGACGATACCATTCTCTCCAATTTCGATAGGCAATTTTGACTAGTGGGGAGTAACCTATTCGGAGCAAACTTAGGTCATTAAAATACCCCTACCCGCGTATATAGTTTATGCATGCGAATTGCGAAAAAAAGAATTTTATTCAATACAAATTTGCTTATAGATCTCGGATCGGATCAACATCCATATATCGATTCAATTCTAGCTCTTAGAATTGGAATAAGTTTGGCAATGGATCATGATCTTCTCTACCTAGTGAATAGAGAGCCCATTTCGAAATTGTCCGCCCTACATCCATCCTTTTAGTATATGCTTCAATAGGAATTACACAAGAGTATATTGATAAAATATACACCTATGATAAAATGCCAGCCCAACCTTATGAGAAAAACATGCTATTTTTTTGCAGAACAATTTATCCACAGACGAATAAAAAGAGTGTACGAAAGTAATTCCCAAGTTTTACAATTTTAATCTCTACTTCTTCAATCATATATTCCTATATTATATCTATTTTTGCTGTATAAGATGAAATCACGTGAAATAAATGACAACAACATCATATTTTCTCGATTCACTATGGATAATAAAATGTAGCAACACAACCCAATTGCTAGATACAGATTTTCCAGAAACATCTTTTATGAATACCCATTTTTGTAGCTTGTATATGATAGATATGTTGTATATATTAACATTAGGGTTTTCCTCTTTATTGTATGTATTTACATTTATACCATTCTTTATATGTATAGGGGTTTCCCTCTTTATGTTGTAGCTGTATTACATTTATTACAATTTTTCTTCTTGTATGTATATTTATATTCTTCATTGTATATTGATATGTTAATGTTATTATATATTCCATTATCATTTCTTTAAACCTACATGTATATAGCTCTTAGAGAAAAGCTTTTTTGGGTCACTGAAAATGAAGCTATTTTGTCCCCCAAGATAAGTTGTGGACCGGACAATTTTCATGGAAGTATAGATTTAGTGGTTGAATCTTATAATTGAACAAATCTACCGCCATTAGCTAACGTGAAGCTCTCTTATAGTGACATCCACCACCACAAAAGGGGGAGGAGAGAGAGAGAGAGGAGAGAGAGAGAGAGAGAGAGAGAGAGTGAAAAGCAAAGATTGAACTCACCCCACAACAGACAAACGATCCATCAATGGGAAAAGCCACCACCAATCAGTGGGGATGGGATGACGTGACAGTGACTCCGCCAGACATGAGTGCGGCCATGAATACTTCACGTGCTGTATCCATCTGTACTTGGCACCCCTTTTGCCAGATTTTGGACGCCGATCCCGCTATCTTTTTTGGACTGAATTGTAGTGCTTAGATATAAAATGCTATGTCTTGTTTCGAGAAAATAAATAGTTTATAAATTTTATAAATTAGATTGGATATCTTGTGAATTTAATTTCTAAAAATAAATGTGCAAGTACAAGATGTGTAGCATGTCATATGCAGTCGTGGTTTTATGCATTTTTCTTTGCAAAACAAGACCATGTTAGTGTAGACTATCATTAGCACCAGATGATTCGTTCTCTAACCTATCTTCCCTAAAATAACATGACTAAATAAGATATTATCTGTTTGTAGTTGTACTAAGTTGTCCTCCTATAATTTACGGGACTTCATATACTCTCGTGACGTCGGCGAAATCGATACTCTCTAAGTTTTGGGGGAGGTTCACGAGATAGATATAAAATATGGATTTATTAAAAAGTTCAATCCAAAAGGTTAAACTTGTTAGTACGGGATACCGATGACTATAAGACTATTAAGCGAGTCTGAACCACTACTTTCAACACGCTTTCCTGGGAGACAGTGCAATTTTGATCATGGCAGGTGAATTGACTAAATGAGGACTAGATGCAATACACGATACGATAACACTGGTTACGATACCATGTTGGAAAGCCCAACAAAAAAAATTAAACTTCGACAGGTTGAGCGATACCACATTACATATAGAAAATATTCTAAGACACGTCAAGTGTTGAGACAATACTTCAAAATTGGGATCCAACCCTAAAAAACCAATCGAGCAAAACTTTTCGGAAGAAAGCATGATGCTAAGGACATGAAACTGGAGAGTGTCAACGCCGCAATCAAGCTCAGCTTGCCTGTCCCCAGTGATGTCGTCGTCTTTAAATAGTGTGCACTGTGTACTTCACCGAGTGTTATCTCTGTCTTTCAATTGGCATCTCATCAAGCCGCGTTTCATCAGCATAGAAACTTGAACGTAGGTCGACGGCTGATCACCACCGAAACAATTAATGACGAGGATGCATCCAGATAATCTCCATTATATAATGATAGCAAAACCTGCGGTAGTCGGAGGTGGAAGCGTTGTTCACTTCTTCAAATACTATAAAAAAAAAAATTAACAATTTTAATCTCGATTTTCATTAGGTTTAGGATCAATTTTTCGTGGTCGAAAACGTCACACTAATAATATTTCTGCAAATAATTGAAGCATGGGCTGTCAATGGATATTTGAATAGGTTGTCAGATGAGAGGCGCCTATGAAGTTTTCTGGATGTGGGGGTGCGGGGGTTCGCCTTGCCATTGGATAAGAAATTTTTTAGGGTTGTGCGTGGTTGCAACTTGCATGCACGGACCATATGCGATCTTTCTTGCGAAAATTGTATTACCTTTCTAACATTGACTACAAGACCTAAATACCGATGGTGTGTAACCTGGGGACTAGTCATAAAGCTCTTTTGGTTTTGGATTGTTAATCACCTGAAATGAAGGTGCATAAACAAGTGCACAGACAATTCCAAAGGGATGACTTATAAGTTTGTAAGTAAGGTAATCAATGGCTATGGTCGGGCTAGACCGGTCCTTAAATCTATTAAGATTTTATGCATAATCACGGCGAAGTAAAGGAAAACTGAGAAAGAAAAGTCAACACAAGATTTTATTCTGGTTCACCCTAAAACTAGGGTTACATCCATTAGAGGATTTTACTATAATTAGCATCTAGCATCTCTCATTACATAACTCAATTACAAGCGAAAAATATGATATATAATACTAGATATTTATAGGCTCAATCCCAAGCTACCAATGAAAAAATATTGTCTCAAACTATAAAAGCCTTCTAGGCTAACAATATGGACTCATGTACCTTCTTATCGATGGGGAGAATGAAACCCACCTCAACATTCTACTACATAGTGAATATTTTAATTGCTTCTTTAGACCCAACACTAGATTTATACGCCATTCAAATTTTTCTGCATCCACTGCCTTGATAAAAAAATTTGCACTATTCACATGTGTGTCAAATTTTGCCAACACTAGAAATTTTGCCAACACTTCAATTCTAATGCTTACTGCCCTTTAAGCTTTTCATGCCTTCATGACATAGCTCAAAGTCATATGTACTACGAATATAACAAAGTGCTCTCTTTACTGCTATCCAATGCTCTTTCCCCCTTATATATCTACTTAATACTCCCACTGTTTGAATAATATCTGGACGAGTACACACCATAACATATATCAAGCTGCCTATTGCACTCGCATTTGGAATTGCTGCCATCTCTTCCGCTTCCTCTTCAGTCTTGGGACATTGGACCGCTGATAATTTGGAACTTGTAAAGATGGGCGTTTTCACTGGTTTACAGTCCATCATATTGAACTTTTTCAACACACTTTCAACATATTTCTTTTGACTTAGCCACAATTTCCCATTCCCATGCTCTCTTTCTATTTGCATGCCCAAGATGAAATTCGCTAGGCCTAGATCTTTCATCTCAAACTACAAACAATCCTTTCACAATGCTAATCATTCTCATACTACTCTAAATTAACAGCATATCATCAACATATAAGATTAAGATAACAAAATCATCATCTAATCTTTTCACATAGATATAATGATCAGCATCACAGTGAACAAAGCGAAGTTTCAAGGCATATCAGTTAAATTTGGTAGCACATTCATGGAGATTATTTTAGGCCATACAAAAACTTGTTTGGTTTGTAAACAAAATCTTATTTTCTTTTGGTCTCAAATCCTTCTAGTTGCTTCATGTAAATATCCTCCTCCAAGTCATC
This sequence comes from Psidium friedrichsthalianum, assembly GCA_019149425.1. Lineage (NCBI taxonomy): Eukaryota > Viridiplantae > Streptophyta > Magnoliopsida > Myrtales > Myrtaceae > Psidium > Psidium friedrichsthalianum. The sequence goes on along the minus strand of JAGVVM010000951.1, from coordinate 2,739 downwards.
ATAAAGGAATGATATTTTCAGATCGAGCTGCTCTACCTCTAGATTGTATGCAACTGCTACAGATAAGATATGAAATTTGATTTAGCAGCGGGAGAAAAAAATTCACCATAATCGACTCCATCTATCTACGAGTATCCCTTCGCAACAAAATGAGCTTCGTATAGTTCTATATCTCCATCTGCAAACATCTTCTTCTTAAAAATCCACTTGCAATCAATTACCTTCTGAACTGCAAGTAGTTTACTAGACTATATATTCTATTTTTATCCAATGAGTCCATCTCATATTTCATGGCTTTCTCTCACTGTTTGGCATCTTTTGCATTTCTTGCTTCTAATAGTACTTGGGTCATCACCTGTAACAGTCAAAGCACAATTTTCACTACTAGCAAATAGGGTATATCTCTCAGGTGGCCTTGTTAGCCATGTGAGCCTCCTTAAGATTGGTTCAAGTGGTGCTTCCACTTCAAACTCAATATTAGAATCTACTATGTCATCCATCCTAACAAGCTCATCAGCTTCATGATGTAGCTAGCAACGACACCTAGAGGGGGGGTGAATAGGTGCTTCTGCAAATTTTGAGTTATAAGCGCAAGCAAGCACAGAAACTGAGTATTGAAACTAAACAGATCAAGTATGCACGAAATAAAGGAGTTCAGAAGGAGAAATGTGCACACAGATTTATAGTGGTTCGGCTATAGTAAGCCTACGTCCACTCTCCCACGATGACAGCCGATTGACTGGATTTTCACTATGATGATTGCAAGGTTACAATAAACTTCTCTCAACTCACTCACAAGAGTATTTCCAAGAGAAGTTAAAATAACTTTCTCAACAGTTTTGCTCGTCTTTTTCAACTCTCTCAATTTTCCTTCTTCTACTTCTTGCTTTTTTTTTACTTGTCTTTTTGTGATGTACAGAACAAATACCAGCACTCTCCTTTTATACCCCTTTCACCTCGAACTAGCCGTTGTCAAGGTGCTCCACGGAATCACTCGTCAATCTTCAATCAACCTTGATTGAGCGAGATAAACTTGGAAAGATGCTAGGTACCCGTTGAAGAAAGATTCTGGTCACTTCAGATTCAGTTGCCCATACAACTAAATCTTCAGTTTCCATTTTCATGAGATGTTGAATCTTTTGAGGAAGGAAAGAAAGATAATATCCAATCAAGGATTTTTTATCCTAATGAAGATGGATAGTCATCCTGTAGATCGAATCCTTTCACTTCCTGTAATTTCCGAAATCAATCGGACTCTTGTCAAACGTGGGTCTTCTTAGTCCAGCTGCAGAATCTGAATCCGTTCAGAAACAGTCTTCAAACCATGTGAAGTCTCTCTGAATCTGATTCGGCTTTTCTCTGTGAATCTGAGCTCTTAAAGATCCTACTGTCGACATCTCCCATGAGTCTTCTTGAGGTCTTCCAAGGCAATGCTGTCCTCCATCTGAATCCATTTGAGGCAGTCAAACACTTCATCTGAATTACTCAGACGCAGACTCCTCCTTCTGATTCCTTTAGAGGCACAAACATAGTTCCTCCTTCTGACCATTCAGAAGCACTACGGTGACGACTCTTCCTTGAGTCTGAACGTCAGTTGCGGGATATTCAAAGCTCTTTTCACATCGTGATTTCTGTAAGGAAGATATACTTCCATTAACTAGACTTCTTAATACGAGTTTTGTCAGAATCAAAATTCTTAGTGGGATAGTTTCCTCAACAATCTCCCCCTTTTTGATGATGACAAAACTCCTTCGGTTTTAAGCAATGATAAAGTAAAATAAATTAGTTTAAGCACGAAAGATTCTCTGTAATGAAGCAATTATATTATAAGAACATTTTAATAATAAAGGTGGATAAAAACTTTCGAGTAGTGCAACAAGGTGACATAAGATTATTGCAACTTGAGCGATATTTATGCTTCTGAAAAAGATATCACCGTATCATGCTGAGGTTGCACATTATTATATGTTTAGCCACCTGCAAACAGTTCATGCCTTCTCCCCCTTTTTGTTATCAACAAAAAGAGATATAGATAAACAATAAATGCTGAATAAACGATGGTGATATGCCAAAATTAATAGTCATGAACAATGTTTAAAAAGAAAAAGATTTAAGAGAGAGTGGGCTCGTCATCATCCTCTTTGGCTTCATCTTGAGGTCTGCTTCTCTTGGATCTGACAACGGTAAAACTGTCCAGATCGTCTATTTTGGCGCACAGCAAACTACAAGTTTTCTTGACCAAATCTTCCAACGCAGCCAGTTTAGCCTCGACCTTTGCCTCGAATGCCTGCATCTATTCTCTGTTCTCCTGTCTGAATCGAGCTTCATCCCTAATTTCTATTCGCAGATTCTGAACATCTTGCTGAATTTGAAGTAAAAGATTGTCAGTTTCTGGATGAATAATGGCAGGTTCTGAAGCATTGTCTGCATTTTCTGGTTGAGCTTCAGATGGCTGTGGCTGTTCTTTAGCTATTGGTTCTGAAGGCTGTTCTTCAACTGAAGGTGCAGTAATCTGTTCTTCAGACCGAGATGATGACTTTGCCTTAATCCTATCTGGCTCTAAGTCTTTGAAGAGCCTTGAGAAGACACTCCTTACAGGAACCTCTTCCTGAATAGGAATTGGTATGTCCTCTGCTTGTCGTGCATCGAGAAGACTTATAATTCTCGCAGCTTCCATCTGTCTTTCAAAGAGTGCTTCTTCATCTTCCTTAGGCACTTCTTCAATTGTTTCCAGAACCT
>JAGVVM010000949.1:0-20072 GCA_019149425.1 Psidium friedrichsthalianum | reverse complement strand
CCTATTCTTTCCCTCTTGATGATCATGGCCATGTCCATCATGAGTGCGGCTGTCCACTCATCTTTCCTCTTGTGATCATGGCCATGTCCATCATGAGTGTGTAGCCTCCACTCACCTTTTCTTTTGTCTTCTCCTATTTTTTGCTTCTTTTGGTTTGGTCCTCTTTTCTTTTCTCCACATCGACGCAAAAATTGCAATGCAGAAAGAATAAATATGCAATGCATATAGAAAAAATATTTTTTTGGTAAGAATTAATTCTCAATTTTGTGTAATAATAATAATAAAGAAAAGTCAAAAATCAAAAATTTAGGTGTTAACAGGAAGGTCCAGCGAGATTAATGGGGAAAATTATCAAAAAAGTCATAAACATATTTCACTTGTGTCAATTCAGTCTTAAAAATTTTAATTTGATCAATTTAATCATAAATATTTTCATGGTTTTCCAATCAATCATAAATCTTTCAATTGTGTCAATTTAGTCCCGAATCTTTCAATGATTTGTCAAATTTAATCATTTAGGCCAATTTGGTTGAAAATTGCTGATGTGAAATAATTTTTAAGTTCTTTAGACATTTTTGATATTCTTATTTTTTTCTTTCCTTTTGTCTTTTTTCCCTCTAACCATGGCCGGTCAAATCAATAAAAAAGACAATAAAAAATAAAAAAATCCAAAAATTTAACAAAATTAATCACGTCAGTGCCTATCATGTCACGTAGGACGGCTGACGCTGACTAGACCTCCACCTCAGTGATTTTCGACAAAAATTACGTAAAGGGACTAAATTGGTGAATCGTCACAAAAGATTTAGGACTAAGTTGACATATCGTCAAAAAAGATTTAGGGCTTTACATATCTTCAAAAGTTTTAGAGCTAAATTTGAAAAGATTAAGACTTAATTACAAATCGTCAAAATATTTAGGACTAAATGGGTCGACTTGAAAAGTTTAAGATTGAATTGTCGCAAGTGCTATAGATCTTATGACTTTTTTGATAAATATCCTAGATTAATGAAATATTTCATTTTTTTCATGGTTGTTATCAGGAGCATTTACAAACACCATCTTCCTTTACCTTACTATGAAGTTTTGAAAATTCCCAACTTCCCTTGTCTTTTCCTTGGTGAAATGACAATTTCCAGCTCCAATGTTCACTTAATTCGCGTGTTTGATTGGAAAAAATTAAAATGGGGCCAATAGCCCAGTCAAGAAAATAGGTGGTAAATTCCAAGCTGATCCAAGATAGCTAGCTAAAGATCTTTTTCGCCTGATTACAGCCATAGATAAAAAGTAACAATCAATCTGCTTTCAGCATCTTAATGTTAAACCTCAAACTCAGAGAGGTCTCACTAACACATTAAACGTGAAGATTCGAACTTGATTAGCTATATTGGCTAACCATGGATGCCAAGGTATACCCCTGGATAACATCTGGCTATAAGGACACGATATATAAACGATTTCTCTAACATCAGATAGTATGTACATATTTGTGATTCCCATAAAGACTAAAATTGCAATCAATAAATTGTACTAAAATGGAACATGTAAGAGTTGAATGAGTTCCTTGCACAATGGATCCAACGATGGTACACATTGGCAATCAAGGCCAGTGGTGGAGGCAATGAACAGACAATGACTTTAAGGCTCCGTTTGTTTTGCAGAAATGAACGGTTTGAAAATTATTTTCCTAAATGTTGAGTTTTGACTTTCAAATTAGTGATAGTGGTATTTTAGATCATGCACTTTTGTTTTAGGTTTTATGTTTATTTTTAAAAGAGACTATAAAAGAGATATATCACGTATTACATTGGAATGCATGCCTCCACATTTTGCCCCTTTTCTTTACTCTTCGCTTCTTCTTGCTAGATTTTTGGATTGTATGCTTATGCTTGATTATTGAAGATAGTGAAACCCTCTCTCTCTCCGTGATTTTTCCCATTTTGGATTTTTCATGAATATCATGTCTCGTGTATTTTGATTTTGCTTTTATCATTTGCTATTTGTGCTTGAATTCGCGCATCTCTTTGACGTTATTCCTCAACAAATTGGTATCAGAGCCAAGGAATTTCAACTTTTTGTTCGAGATGGCATCTACCAAGTTTGAAATGGCACATTTTGATGGCCAAAAATAATTTTGGGCTTTGGAGGATCAACATGAAGTCATTGTTGCGTCAATGAGGTTCAGTTGGAGCCTTAAGTGGGAATTACCTTAACAACATGCTATGACTGTATCGAGAAGATGGAAGAGAGGGCTCACAGCACTATCCAATTGTCGTTGTTTGACAAGGTATTCAAGAAGTTGCCAAATGAAGAAACGGCTTCAAGATTGTGGTAAAAGCTAGAGAGTCTCTATATGAAGAAATCCCTTACGATGAGAATATTCTTGAAGCAGCGGCTTTATACACTAAACATGCAATAAAATACTCATATCCAAGAACACCTAGATGAATTTAATAAAGTTGTAATGGATATGAAAAATCTAGATTTGAAGTTAGATGATGAGAACAAACCCTAATTGTGTTATGCTCTCTACCTGATCTTGTATGAGAATTTTGTGAATTCTATGTTGTATGGAAGAGAATCCATATCTTTCGAGGGTGTGAAGAACTCATTGAATTCTGTGAAGATGCATACAAAGTTAAATGCTAGCGGTAGTGCAGATAAAGCCGATGGCTTGTTTATTAAGGGAAGGTTGAATCATCTGGATAGATGAAGTAGTAATAAATGGCGTTCGAAGTCTAGGTCATGTTAGAATAAATAAAAGTTGAGTGTTAATATTATTACCAATTTGGGCACTACAAAAATGAGTGTCCTTTGTTCAAGATTAAGGGAAAAAGTCAATGGAAAGTTCCAATTCAGCTAGTATGGTGAAAGATAACGAGCCAACTAATGTAGACAATGTTTCTTACTATATTGTCTTCAGATTGTCCTATTGGTGATGAATGCGTTTTGGATTCAACATGTTCATACCATATGTGTCCAAATAGAGATTGGTTCCACAATTATGACAAAGTCAGTGGTGGTTCAGTTTTGATGGGAAACAATATAGTTTGTAAGATTATGAGCATTGATACGATCCGAATAAAATGCCATGACAACATAGTAAGAACTTTGATAGACGTTAGGCGCTTCCCAAATTTGAGGAAGAACATTATTTCCTTCAGCAGTTTGGATTCTACTAGATGCATGTACATTGGTGGAGGTGGGAGTTTCGAAAATTTCAAAGGGCTCCTTGATTGTAATGAGAGGTAACAAGAAAAATGAATTTTATGTTCTACAGTGAAGTATCGCTGTGGTTTTTTTAAATGTATCATCCTCTTTAGATTATGATAAATCAAGACTGTGGCATATGTCGTTGGGGCCATAAGAGCAAAAGAGGTAGAGTTTAATTTAGAGCATCCACGAAAAACTTCTGATGATAATTCTGCTTAGTCAGAAAGTGATAGTGAGCAAGAAGACTCAAACTTGATCAAAAAAATAAAGTAGAAGAATTTGAACAGTCTCAAATTTTGGCTACATAGAGAGCTAAAGGAAAATTAAGCCTCCCCAAATGTATGGTTTCGCTGATTTGGTAGCATATATTATTACAGTGCTGAAGAGGTTGCTAGTGAAAAACCTTTTACATTCTATGAAGCTACTATTTGATCTAAATATGTGAAGTGCCTTGTTACGATGAAAGAAGAGATGGAGTTTCTTCATAAGAACCAATTTTGGATATTATGAAATTGCCTAAGGGCAAAAGAGCAGTTTGGAAGCAAGTGGATCTTCAAAAAAAGAGAGGAAATTTTAGGGGTTGAAGATGAAATATTCAAAGTATGTTTGGTAGAAAAAGGTTATAGTCAAAACTAGGAAATCGAGTTAATGAAGTGTTTCTCTCTAGTAGTGAAACATTGTTCTATTCGTGTGTTGCTCGTTTTAGTGGCCCTGTTATGATCTAGAATTTGAGCAAATTGATGTCGAGAACGCTTTTCTACATGTGTTGACACCTGATTTTTAATCATCTTTTCTTTTTAAAAATAAATAGAAAATCCATAAAAATTCATAAAATTGAAAAATCAACTTTGGAGATCTTGGCCAAGCCCAGAGAACCAATTTTGAGCAAAAAAATAATTTTCCTTATTTTGACATTTTAATATTTTCAAAAATAGGAAAATAATGAAAAATTAATAAATAATAGCATTTGAGGCCACAAAAATATGAAAAAGAGTCAATATTTTTCATTTAATTTTCTCTTCATTTTTTCCAAAGAAAATCTGCAAAAATTAATCTGGAATTGGGAATTACGTTGTTAATCTTGTTTTCAGGTTAATTGAAAAAAAATGTAGGAATTCATTTCAGCTCGGTAATTTTCAATTTTGCATGTTTGGAGTCGTGTCATCCTCCTCCATTTTTTTCAAAATCAAAATCCAGCCCAAAAGCCCATAGAATTGTCCAATTTCACTAAAAGGACCAAAATACAATTTTCAATTTTTCATATTAGTCCCTAAAAATACTTAAAATGCAATTAAAAATTTCCAAGGGACTAAATTAAAAATTGTGCATGTCACCCTCTAGTTTTTGGCCCTCTGAATCCATTGGCGGTGTCAATTTTTACAAAAAGGCCATCTAGAACTTGAATTTTGTGGAATGAATCCCCGGGTCCAAGTTGAAAATGAGGGCTTTTGTGCAGAATGATAACCCTCAAAATGCTGTTTTCCTGTACAAGTTGATGTTGAATCACAATGTGGGTTCTGATAATTGCACGCATCCCATTATAGTTCATGCTTGTAGTTTGCGGTTATCAGAGTTTGAGAGGAAACAAGTGCATGATCACGTTCTAAACTGGTTCTGATTCGGACGTTGACATCCAGAACGCATTGATCAACTTGTACTCAGTGCACGAAAACATGGAAGATACGCGGAAGCTGTTCGACGGAATGTCGCAGCGGAACTTGATTTCTTGGAACACCATGATGGCCGGATATGCCCAAGTTGGAAGGATGCGCGAAGCTTTGAACCTGTTCAATCAAATGTCCAAGAAAGATGCAGTAAGGTGGAGTACAATAATCGCAAGTTATGCTCGAACTAGACAAATGGACAAGGTTAAAGCCTGATCGTTTAACCTTTGCATGTGGACCCAATACTGGTGCGCATCTTGCTGCAGTATGGATGGACAAGCAACTTCACCAACTGGGATGGAAAAGTCGAAGCGCACCACGGGGAAGGCTAAAAAAAAAATGGACAAAAGAAGGCGCAAAAGGGCAGTAGAGGAGAGGGAGGCAGAAGGAATTTTCGGTTGAAGGGGAGAGGCGAATGGTCGTTGAAATGGACAGATCAAAGACTAGTGGCTGGAGGTATCTCTAGGGGGGTAGCTCGAAGAAGTAGCGGGGGAAGCAACAGGAGAAAAGGGAGCAGCTGGACTGGAGGATCCGGAGAGGACAATGGCCACAGCTACTCAGTTGATGGAGCAACTGCATGCCAACATGTCGGCAGCGCATGAAAAGGAACTCCATTCAATAAAGAGGAGGGGAAGTGGTGGAGGATGGAGGACAAGTTGGAGGGTTGATAAGTCTGCAGGGGAGGAAGTAAAAAAAAAGGGGGGGGGGGGGGGCCTATATTGTCGACGGGAGTTGCGCATGGAGGATAGATGGCTGTTTCTAGTAACCTCAGGCGCCAAGTGCTGGCGGGTGTTATTGAACAGCCAATTTCGGAGCCTGAGCACCAGCGTATGAAGCAATAGGAGGTTTACCGAGCCGGCATCAACGGGGTCATAGAGGTTCCAACACCTGAAGATCTCCCGGTGAAGCAGCAGACTGGAGCCTTTTGAAGACAACAAATCTCTCAGCTCCCGGAAGGTTATGATGTAAATAGATCAAGTGGGTGCTCGGAGGACCTCCAGCTCAAGAGTGAATCACCAGGGGGGCCGTTTTGGAGGTAGCAACGCTGCCACATTACCCTCGGCTGAAACTCGAGTAGCTTCACGGGTTCGATCTCGGCGTTGGCGTGCATTCCCCTAGGAGCTTGTTCAAGCTCTACCAGCACATCTTGCTCTTGTGTGAACTGCAGCATGATCGCAACAACCCTTCCATTTTCTTCACTTTCTTGTCCATCTTTTTCAGCTTATATGGCCACCCAAACCATTCGAGTTGGTATTGTAGATGATATGCGAGGAAAAGCTCGGGCCCATAAACACGGGATCAGTACATCATCTCCCCAGTTTGACCACTACATTTTGCCACATGCACTAAATCGTCCCTCATCTCACTCAAAGCAAAACCCATGAGATCCAGAAACCACAACCGCGACGTACTCAACAAATCGTTGAGAGGGGGGGAGTTGTTCTTTAAAAATCCTCAACAGCTCAAGGAACATACGCACGTACGGATGGTGCCTCCTTTCTAACATACATCAGATGAGAGGTGTCGCGGGCGGCCTCAAAGGACAATTTTGCGCTAGCTCCCATTGCTGGATGGAGGGCTCAGTTCGAGAAGGGCGGGGTCAGAGCTGGTTCGAAGCTATAGAGCAACGAAGGAACTCATCTCCCACGAGATGACCGCACAAGACTTTGGGGTCCGTGGCTGACCGTATAGACCCACCTTCACGATCCGACTCGGGGTGCTTGCCCAAGATTGGAGCTTACTTGTTCCTATAAAGCGCGATGAAGTCACAGCTTAAGCGATCAAACTCGGTCAAGAAGTTCAAGAGGAGACGCGTGTTAGACCGGAAGCCACCATGTCATGATAATTAGTGGAGCACGAACCACATCAAAACTTGCACAGTGGATGAAGCTGCCTGAGAGTAGTTACACCCTCGTAGACGCAAAAGAAGAATCTGAAGAAAAATCGGGAGGACCATCAAGTGAAGTGGCATTTTAAGAACGAATCCATCTCGGTGGTGATGGATTCAGCTCAGGTCATCTTTCTACGTCCATGCACACGTAAAGTAGACGGTTGACCCCGTGGAGAGGAGATCCCTCAAGATACTCGACGCATGGGGCCAACCGACGGAAGGAGGTCAAGTCTCTCCTCTTGTGCCGCCGCGGCCACAGCGTCAACTTCTTCGACAACACCAAGGTCTACGTCAACGGTCGCGCCGAGGAGATCCTGGGCTAGACCATCCGCGAGTTCGGCTGGAAGCTATCCAACATCGTCGTCTCCAACAAGATCTTCAGGGGGCTCCGAAGCTCCCATTCTCTTTTTCTGGAAAGTCTGGTATATGGGTAGCGCTCACTTGAACCACGGTTGCAATAATCCCAGCTCCCTCCAGTAGACTGTCATCAGATTCTCTCGGTCTCTCTCGCTCAACTGATGGTGCTACGTGATTCTCTCGGGCCCTCTCACTCAGCTCTCTTCTGGTTCTGGCTCTGACGTTCTCAGTCAGCGGGAAAGTTGCTGTTCGTTTTGGCTGCCGGTTGATACATCTAAACTTCAACAAGGAGTAGAGGAGAATTCTGGTTCAACGGAGCTCATCGGAACTCGAAACAGTCAAGCCACCGCTCGTGCATCTTCGCTGTTCGGTATTTCGGAATCTCGCGGAATTTCTCCTACTCTGCTTTACCTCCTGACCAGAGCTCGCTCCCTCGGCCACCTCAACGCCTTCGACAACCATGCCTCGCCGATCAAGAGAAAGATCTACCGCCCGTGTTGCCCCTCGTCCTGCGCCTGTCTGCAGACCCCCTCCTGCACCAACTAACTATACTCCTCTTCCAGCCCCTGCTCAAGGTGACGGTCGTTCCATGCTAAGTGGCGTTGTTCAACCAAAGCTCAAGGTATGGCTTTTGGTACTGGAAGCGTAGTAGTTCACAGGGCTGTGGATTCTGTGCTTGGTCCTCCCTCTATCCAACTCTCGCAAGGTCAAGGAAATGAGGTTCGAGCTGGAGTATAAGAGCAGGGAGCGCAAGGAGGTCGAGCACGCAAAAAAGGCCATTGCCCTCCCACGGGATGCAGATGAGAAAGGTTCTGCTTAAGAGTATGCTTTGACAGTCAGAAAACTGAGTATGCTGACCGTGATTCGCCGTCTATCTAAAGGGATCGTAACACTGCATTCAGTAATGAGAGAAGCTTGTGCATCTCAAAGTTATAGCTCTCGGATTAATCTTGACTACTCTTCATCTGGGTCGAGCACCGTGGTGGCAATTCTTAGGGATGACGACAACTTCGCTCTCCAAGACGAGCTGAACTCCTCCGTGACTCTGTGGCAAAGTTTCAATCACCCGACACACACGTGGCTCCGGGGGCGAAAAATGCGATCAACAAGCACACGAACACAAGGCAGCTCTTGGTATCGTGGAAGAAGAAAATGGCAATGGACTGGGCCAAGAGCGGAAGGGTATGTGAGTTAGAACTAAAAGGAGGCGAATCTGTCGAACATAAATTTGTTATTGTAGGAAAGACAAGAATGTGACATGGGAATCTGGGGATAATTGAGTCCTCAAGCTATCCGAATGAGGGAGGAATGAAATGGTTTGCACGTGGAATGCGACTAAGGAGGCTATGTAATTATGGCCTATTGATTCTGATGAGACTGCTGAGGAGCTATTCAATGACGATGGAGGTAATAGGGCTGCAGCTAGTGATATAACTGCTGTAGTTGAGGTGGAGATGAGCCCTTTTGTGGGGCAATGGCAAAGGAAGGTTGGGAGTTTTATGCGCTCCAATGAGCACGGGAGCAGGGAGACAAAATGCGATGGCTATGAAGGTCTGGAGGTGGAAGACGTCCAGGTAGAGCCGTCAATATGGGTCAAAGACCCATATTTGACCCATATTTTGTATAAAATGGGTCTTATATGGGTCATTAACATTTAAAGGACTCACTAAAAATGGGTTCAAAGGTTGAAGTGAAATTAAATGGGTCAAAATTGGGCCACGCATGAAACCCATTTTCGACCCATATTGGACCCATTTTCAACCCATAACTCTCACAAATTACAAATGGACCTAGAGCCTTTCCGTTTGTTTTACGGAAAATGTGATACTTTCGGAAATCATTTTTTAGGAAGTCATTTTTCGAGAAAATAATAATATTTTTCGATGTTTGATTAATACTTAAAAATAAACTGGAAAACAATTTTCGTCGTTTGTCGTGGAATTGATTTTCGGGGACCGACGGTGGTAGCGGCCGGCGATTGGCCGCGGCGGCGACGGGTGGCTGCGGAGACCGGCGGCCGGCCGCGGAGACCGACCGCGGAGACCGGCCGCGGCGACCGAAGGCCGGCCGCGGAGACCGGCCTCGGCGACTGGCCTCGGCAACTGCCGGCCGGCCGCGGTGACAGACCGAGGCGACCTCCGGCCGGCCTCGGTGACCGGCCAAGGCCACCTCCGGCCGGCCGAGGCGACCGGCCTCGGCCACCTACGGCCGGCCGCGGCGACCGGCCTCGGCCACCTCCGGCCGGCCGCGGCGACCGGCCTCGGCCACCGCCGGCCGGCCGTGGCGACCGGCCTCGGCCACCGCCGGCCGGCCGCGGAGACCGGCCGAGGCCACCGCAGGCCGGCCGCGGCGACCGGCCGAGGCCACCTGAGGCCGGCCGCGGCGATCGGCGGCAGCAACTATCAATGGCGACCCGTCGCCGCCAACCGCCGCGCTCGCCGTGGCTGGAGAAAAATGAAAGAAAAAATGAAAGCAAAATAAAATAGGTTAAATTAGTTATATAATTTTTCTTAAAATATTAGTGTGATTTGGCAATATGGGTCAAAATGGGTTAGGTCGGGTATGGGTTGGTGCGGGTTGGGTCGGGTCGGGTATGGGTCATTGAATATGGGTCAAAATGGGTTAGACGGTCAATATGGGTCGGACCATATTCGACCCGACCCAAACCCGACCCGACCCACCCATTTGACACCTCTACGTCCAGGAGAGCAGGATTTGGCCATAGTCTCGAAGGTGGGGTCCTATCTATGATGCTGCGGCAATACTCACCTCTATCCAGGTACTACAAATCCTCCTGTTTCTTTTATTAGTATATTTTCTATAGAAAAGTAACTGGTACATATATTGGATGGATATCTTGGTTTTGAGTTTGAACTTGGCGTCTCGCGTTTTCTATATGCATGGACTCTGCTATTACTCTATGGTTGACATGGCTTTGTGATTTTATTTTCGGGTCCAGGGCATGGTTTCATTGAGTGGCTCCATTCATTGTCTTTGTCCCATTTGCCATACAATGCGTATACATTAACAAGTTGTTCTTGGCTTTGACACGTGCCTCCTGTTCTGGCTCACCTTCCATTGTCTATTGTAGACATGTTCCAATAATACCCTCGCATAGTTGGTATTAAACCCTCGTATCATTGCACTGTATCCAATACTCTTCAATTTTCAACGATGTATACTTCAAGAACTAAGTTGTGACGGGAAATCGTGGAACTAAATTCATAGAATGCATGTTGCCTATGGGAGAAAGAGATTTCTGGATGGTTGCGTGCAATTAATTAAATTCTAAAAGATTCCACGTCAAATATTTGTGTGTCTGACACTCTGGCCATGAATATTTAGTGACATTGACAGTGTTTGATAGGTCATGATTTTTAGCCACTAAAGTTTAGAGCGAGATTGGTTTTTGCTAATCAATCAAGATAATCATGATAAAAATCATAAATTTGTGCAATCCTATTTTCGGCAATTTTGCCCTTCCAATTTTTGGAAATGACAATTTTGCCCTCACGGGCAAATTGTCTCGGAAAATTTCCAAAAATTCTCAAAAATTAGGAAACGGGCTATTTCGACTGGCCAATCCTATTTTGGATGATTTCCCTTCTTGATATTTTCAAAATGACGATTTTTCCCTTTACAGGTAAATTATCTTGAAAAATTCCAGAAAATTCTCAGAAATTGTGGAAAATAAGGAATGACCACATTCAACTAGTTTGACCTGTTTTCACTTCCCAATCCTCGAAAAATGACCATTTTACCCTTCTGATCAGTTTGATCCAAACCTTATCATCCCAAATGATTTTTCATGAAATTGGTACCGAAAGGGCGTTAGAGTAATCTAACGTAACCAAGTCCCCGAACTCATAATCTCTGGTTCGCAGGAATAAAGTATTTCTCTCGATACTTTATTTGGGTGTCTAATCAGCCTACCATAAAATGATTAGTGGCGACTCTAAATCTTAAAATCATTCAAATAACAAAACCCAAAGTCGCGATTCGGTAGGGCTTGGGAGGGCCCGCGTTAGGTTGGTTAATCTAATTAACCTAATAATCCGTTCGCCCGAATCCGAATTTAAAAATTTCTTTCGGGTCGCGACAACATGGTGAGCTCGAGAAGATAATTTATATGTCTCTACCAAAGGGATTTGTTGTTGATGGTGAAGAAATACTCCTTGTATCATCTCAAGCAATCTCCACAACAACGGTACAAGAGATTTGATCGCTTTATATTAAGTCATTGCTACTCGCAAAGTGTGCATGACAGTTGTGTATACTATAAGAAATTGCATGATGGTTCTTATATTTATTTGCTATTATATGTGAATGACATGCTTATTGCAACAAAAAAACATGTTCGAGATACAATTTTTAGAAGGCAACTTAATAAGAAGTTGAGATGAAGGATTTTGGAGCTGCCAAGAAAATTTTAAGTATGGAGATTCGTAGAGATAGACAAGTTAGGAAGTTATACGTTTTGCAAAAGAGGTATATTGAGAAAGTGCTTGAATGTTTCGGCATGAAGAATGCTTAACCGGTAAATACCCATTTGGCATCCATTTTAGACTTTCAGCTTCTTTGTCACCTAAAATCAAAGAAGAAGAAGACGAGATATCTTGAATTCTATATTCTAGTGATGTGGATAGTCTTATGTACGCTATGATTTATACTTGTCCAAACATTTCATAGGCAATTAGTATTGTGAGCAAGTATATGGCACATCCACGTAAAGTTTGAAGTGGATTCTTTGGTTGTTGGCTTTGTCGATTCTGATTATGCAAGTGATTTCAACAAAAGGAGATCTTTGACAGACTATGTTTTATGCTTGGTGGTTACGCGGTTAGATAGAGAGCTACTTTGCAGGACATTATTGCTTTATCTACCACCAAAGTACATGGCAGTAATGGAAGTAGTAAATGAAGTTCTTTGGTTGAAATGTTTAGTTACAGAACTTGGGTGATGCAGAAGGGAGCCTTCGTTATTTTTTACGATAGCTAAAGTGCAATCTAGTTGATCAAGAATATGATACATCACGAGAGAACGAAACATATCAACATTAGGTATCACTTTGTGCATAATAAGGTTGCTAAGGGTTCAGTTACAGTGAAGAAAGTACTTATGGCCGATAACTCAGTAGATATGTTGATCAAACTAGTTCGTTTGATCAAGTTCAACTATTGTTTGGACTTGGTTAGCGTTTTCACCATTTGAGTTGCTTAGGTGGAGTTGATGGCATTTCATCCTTGATTTCTACACCTAGTATGCTCACGGAAGCTTAGGGATATACTTTGTCGATTCCGCCGTTTGGCGGGTGACTTGTGTAGTCACTCTTGATGATGAGGGAGAGAGATCTTGTGACATTTGGTAAAACGCTCTTTTGGAGGTTTGAAGTTAAGATGGATATTTATTGAATTTTGACTTTCAAATTAATGATAAGGATATTTTGGATGATACACTTTTGTTTTATATATGTTTTTTTAGGAGTCATGAGATATGTTATATATAACACTATAACGCTTGTCTCCACATTTCGCGACTTTTCTTCGGCTTTCAAATCATTTTTCTTAAGATAATATATATAAACTTATATATAAACTTTCCTTACCAAAAAAAAAAATTATATATAAACTCTTAGACTAGAATGTTTCTGACGTGCGACTTCCCAAGGGCAAAGGGACTACAACTGTCGGGCGACCCTCAAAATTGAGGTTAGCAAAGACGCCTGATGGGGACGTGGGGATTTTTGCTGATGTTGTCCGGGAACGGACATAAATGAACATCACACATGGATAGTGGTGGAGTCAGAAAGTCAAAACACCGTCACGTGCGATGATCCAGTACAAACTACTATTTATTGCATTGGCATTTAGTACCACCGCCAGCGACCCATCTCGAAAGTGATGCACGCACTTACGAAACACAGTCCCATTTACCCGAGAGTTTAAATAACATTAAATAACACGTTTACTTAAAAATTTAAACTTTTATAATAATTAACAGCCATCCAAAAATATCTCACATGAATAATTAAAAAAATAATATATTTTTTTAATTCGGGAAGCTTCACTTCACTAACCAAATCAAATCAAGCTGAATCGAACCAAATCGAAAAACAAATCAATCCACTCAGCTAAAACGAAAAGAAAAAATGAATTGGACACGTTCTCGATATGATGAGTTAAGTTGAGTGGGACAAGCAAAAAGAGAACGCTAAAAAATTCGAACTAAATTGGGTTTGGAGTGCAGTTTATATTCCATTCGAATCGCGGTTCAGTCCAGAGTTAGATACATATCCAAGTGGTTCGAATCTAATCAAGCCGTTGGCACCCTTGCACGCATGAACTTATAATCGTCATGATCATGAATTCTCATAGTTACGGCTGGTTATGTTTGGAAAACAAAAAAATGAAGCTTCTACGGAAAATGCCAAAATACCTCTTACTGAGGAATATTTCTCATGGATTGTGATTACATATAATCTTCCAAGATGGTGTTTGGGCATATTTACGCTGTTGGTAACAAAATCCAGAGAAAAACTAAAGTTGTTTTGATTTTATAAATTATGTATAAGGAATTATTAATTTTCCCAAACGTCGCCTTATAAATTGCACCCACTTGCGAGACTCCACCTCCCCAGCAAATCCAAGAGACAAAAATGACCCACTCTTTTCTTCTTCTAGCTTTCCTACTCATAGCCTTACTCCACATCTCAGCTCAACCCCCAGCACCAGGAACGCCTCCATCGCCACCGTCGCCGGCGACCCCGCTACCCGCCGCCGCCCAGGAATTCCTGGACGCCCACAACCAGGCCAGGGTCGAGGTGGGCGTGGCCCCGCTCCGGTGGAGCCCTGACCTGGCCGCCGCCGCCAGCCGCCTTGTCCGGTACCAGCGGAACCGGATGTCGTGCAACTTCGCCAACCTGACGGCCTCCAGGTACGGTGGGAACCAGCTGTGGGCAGGCGGGGCAGGGACGGCGCTGGCGCCGCGGGCGGCGGTCGGGGTGTGGGTGAGGGAGAAGGACTACTACGACCACGCGAGCAACACGTGCGCGGCGGGGCACCAGTGCGGGGTGTACACGCAGGTGGTGTGGAGGAACAGCTCGGATGTGGGGTGCGCGCAGGCGATGTGCCCCAAGGAGGCGGCGAGCTTGACCATCTGCTTCTACAACCCTCCGGGGAACATCGTCGGAGAGAGGCCTTATTAAGTAGAAGATGGAGATGAGTTTGTGCGTTCTTTTATTAGTCTTGAAGATGGTCGGAGATGGATGAGAAGGTAGAGGTCATTTTCTCAGTTGAAAAAGCTGTAGAAAGCACCGGTTGATCTTTACCCGTTTTAGGGTTTCTTTCTTACCATTTTCAAGAATATCTAAATCGTGCATTCCTTTAGTTTCAATTAATCCTTTGATTAGTAGTAGAATTGTTAGTGACCCTCGTCGACCCTCATCTCAATTCGGGCGAGGATTGGGTTTTTCAGTTGCGCCCCAAGAGTTCGAAAAAGTCAAATTCCGGAAAATAGGATTTTAAGTTGAAAGAGGGTCGAGATTAGAATTGATTATTGCTTTGAGGGAAATGAAGTAATTAAGCGATGACTTTTTAGGAAAGTATTCTATTATTATATTAATACTATCTTTCGCGTGCCGCAGAATACATGCACATATTATAACTTTTCAAGCCTTTTACTGAAATCTACTTCTGGATGTTTCCGCTGGCCCGAGTATACGATCTAAACTTTTCAACATTACAATTCAAGCAAACACAAATTTCTGCGGTGAATAATATAAGCAAGAAATATAAATAGTGTGATAAACAAATATAAAAGATAGTCCAATTCAAAGATTACGAAAGGTTAGTTGATCATGAAATCCAACGATCCTCGCACAGACTCAAGCCAACTCGGCTCCATATCTCTCCCAAGTGATACACTCCTCACACTTGATTTACGATCAAATTTGAGTAGAAGAGGATTCTCGCATTTAGATGGATAATATGTTTTCTAGCCGGCAACACCCGAGAGGTCTTGCTGATACGAAAATTGAACCAAACTAGTTGTTATGCACATTTTAAACAGCTAATTATCTTTAGGGCATAAGCTACCAAAATCCCAAACTATGTTCAATGCAACACATTTACTTTAAATTTTTTTTGTGAGGCAAAAATTCCAAATATATCTATGTGACATATTTACCCTTCATCATTGTGGACCGTCAAAAATTAGCCTACATGGATGCCGAAAAGCAAACGGTGCTGCCATAACTCCCACACGGGTTAAGTGAAATAAAAACGACGTTATTTTGGTTGAAAAATCATGTGATGGAACCTTGACGGAGGGTAATATGTCATATAAGTGCAAGTTTGGAATCTTTTATATTACAATAAAAAGGGAGTAAGTACAGTGCACGTACCATAACTTTTGTACGGCGTTCACTTGAGTGCCATAATTTTTTTTTCGCTCACTTGAGTGCCACATCGGAGGAAACTCGTTCACTTGAGTGCCCCTTCCGTCCAAAAATCGTTCATTTGAGTGCAATTTCCAGCAAATCCTCCCACGTGGACTTTATTATTATTATTTTTTAATTTTTAATGACGCATGGGTTTTTTTAAAAAATTTAAGTATTTTGTGGCATTTTTTTTCATTTATTTTGATATTTTTATTGTTTAATTTTTGGCTTTTTTCCCCTTGGCCAGCGAGGGTCACCGGCAACCCTCGCCGGCCACCACCTGGAGGCCCAAGGGCTAAGGCTGGCTCGCCCTGGGCCAGCGGGGCCGCGACGGCTCGAGCGTTGGCCGTTGCGGAAGGGCCCTCTCGCCAGTGGCTAGGGGGCCGCGATGGCCCTCGCCCAGATCTGGCGAGGGCCCCCTCGCCAGTGGCTGGCGGGGCCGCGACAGCCCTCGCCTAGATCTGGCAAGGGCCTTCACGCCCTCGCACGCGATGGCCATCGCGGCCCCGCCGACCTAGGGTGAGCTAGCCCTGGCTCTTGGGCCGTCGGATGGTGGCAGACACCAGCAGCCTTCTGCAGAGAGAGAGAGAGAGAGAGATTTTGCAAAAACCAAGAAAGAAAAAAGGAAGAAAATTTTGCAAAAATAAAAATATATATATATGAAAAATTTCATGTGTACTTTAAAATATTCAAAAAAATCGTTTCACTGGTGCCACGTGAGCTTTTCCGGTGGCCACATCAGCTTTTCCGGCATCCATGTAAGCAATGGTGCTTAAGTGGTCGATTTTTAAAAGTTATGGCACTCAAGTGAACAAAAAAGTTATGGCACTCAAGTAAATAAAAAAAAATTATGGCACTTGTGGTGTACTTATCCCCAATAAAAAAGTTTAAGGGTAAATGTGTTATGATGGGCATGCTTTTGGGATTTTGATGTTACAATATAAATATATATATATATACATACACTGTTGATAGTTTAAATTGCTGCCCTTCGGTGCCTTGGAGATGATGTGTACAAAAAGGAGCTCCACCAACAGATCCCTAAGTACGATGAGAAAAACGTTTTGTATACAAACCAACATTTTCCATTCGGGATGTAAGCGGCATTCGGGAGAATTGAAGGGTAGATCCCGAAGTAAAGCAAGAAGAAATCGCCATAAGAATAACAAACCCGCATTGTCGTTCCTATGAGCGCAACATTAGTAAGGTTAAGAAATTATTCCCGAATAAAGGAATTGCTGTATTTGAGCTCGGCATATCAACACAATATGAAAGTTTTCATGCCGAAAGTCAGGGAGTGCAAAGCAAAATTCTTAAGCGCGAAAGGTTTGTAGAATGAAAATGAGTAATTCAAAAAAAAAAAAGTTACTTAAGCAATTATAGCCACGAAGAGCGTGAGTTCCAATTTTCATGGATCAATAATTGATGATTGCACAGGATAAGCGATGGCGCCAAATTCGAAAGTTTGAAATTAAAGAATATTTACTAGAACGGTTACGAGCACAAGAAGAATAAGTATCCAGAAGAAGGAGGAAGAAGGAGACACAACCATCCAGAAAAAACCTCTGTTTTCCCTCGAAGTTTTTAAGCTTTCGTTGTTGTTTGCAGCCTAGTTTAGCTTTCCTCGCAATTTTCATTACCTGTATTTTCAGATTCCAGTAATCTACTTACCAATTTCTGCAAGTAGGAGTATTGTAGCCGTAAATCATCCGAATTTCCACACGCCGTCATCAGTCACTCTTCCATTCACGCAGTTCGTCCATTTTCTCATTCAGAACAGAGCCGCAGAACCCTTTTAAATAAAAACCAAAGTACGAATTTCGGTGAAAGATATTCCCGATCACAGATCACGCGAACATCTTTTTGGCACGCCCAGTGGGACACGAGTGGTGAGTTTTGAGAAAATGGTGAGAACAAGGAATCAACTGGATGGTCCGAATGACAATACAAACAATCCAGGTGATGGTAACCAGTCGGAGCATTCTGCAGCCAACGTGGTAGGTGGAACTAATGTTGATATCCCACGGCAGTTGACGGATGATCAAGCTCGTGTATTAGCACCAGATGCTACACTGGTAGCCACAATGAAGCGAATGTTTGAAGAACAGCAGAATGAATTGACCAACCATATGATCCGCCATGTCACCGATGTCATCAAGCCAATGGTGGTCAATGCGATAAATGATGTCATATCGCGACCGGGTTCTTCATCTCAAGGACCTCCTTTTCAGGCAAACGCTTCTATGGCTATGCTTGTCCCCCAATATATGGGCCCACCTATTGCTGGTCAGGGAAGCGCAGGATTTCCTTTTCAACCTTCTCCAGTTAAGATCATACCAAGGCCAGAAAATCCAACTCAAGTGAATCTAGTAAATGGAGTAAGTGGGTATACCTTCCCACAAGGTGGTCCAGCAGAAGGAAATGCAACCAACCCAAATGTCCAGAATATACTTCCGATGCCGAATATACCCAATCTTGAGCCGATGAGGCCTTTGGGAATTCCAGCATATCCGTATGGCGTCGGGAATCAACCTTATAGACCAGCACCACCGGTTAACTTAATCCAGAAAATCAAGGAGCTGATAGGCCTATACCGGTTGATCCTAGGGGTCAAGAGGCATGGGTGGCCAGCAGAACGGGAGACCATGAATCCCGATCGAGTAGCAGAGTTAGTGCTTCCAACAGTTGGGGGTAGACAGGGGTATGCCGAGGCCAGTATATAGGAAGCCACATCCTGACTGGGTGGATAACATCCCTTATCCGAGGGGATTTAAAACGCCAGACTTTGCTGTTTTTTACTGGTGAAGAAGACCAGTCAACGGTGGAGCACATAGGGCGTTCTTAGCACAGTGTGGAGAAGCAGGCACAAATGAATACTTGAGGCTCAAGTTATTTCCCCTGTCATTGTCTAAGACACATTTACCTGGCTACACCAACTTACCAGCAAACTCGATCCAGACATGGGCTGAAATGGAAAGGCAGTTCCATTCTCAATTTTATCGATCAGTACCCGAAGTGTCAGTAGCCGATTTAGCGAGAATGCACCAGTATGGTGGTGAAACTGCAGATCAGTTCATTGCTCGGTTTAAGAAGTCAAGGAACCGATGCTTGACATCCCTCACGAGAAAGAATTTACTGATCTTGCGTTTAATGGATTGAAGTTTAATCTTCGGGAGCGTTTTGAAGGCCAGACGTTTGATGATCTTTTTCAGTTAACGACCAGGGTCTCAAAGTATGAGCATCTCCTGAAGGAGAAGGATAAAAGGCCAATGAAGGAGAAATAGACAAGGCTCTGGTAGAGATGGGAAATCCCGAAGTGGACGTCCCGATGAAGAAGAAGAGGAAAAGAGATAGCAGTGGCAACAATGGTGTTGGATAAACCGTATATGTGCCCAGCTCTCAAACCAGCGAGGATGAAGGACTTGCAATGGCAAAAGCAAAAGAATCAAATAGTTATTCGTTTGACATCTACAAGTTAGATGAAATATTTGATCTCTTTGCTGAAAGACGGGAAGATCAAATTGCCGAAGGGCAGAAAATCCCCTTCTAAGGAAGAGTTGGTAGATAAGAGATACTGCAAATGGCACCATTCGGTTAGCCATAACACTGCAAACTGTATTGTCTTTAGAAATACAATACAAGAAGCGATTCGGCAAAGGCAAGATCAAGTTTGCCGAAGACAAAGGAAAAGCACCAATGGAAGTTGATGTAGATCCTTTTCCAAAGATGACTGGAATGGTGAATATTCATACCCCATCGGGTTATCAAACCGAAGGTGTATGCTTCCATTGTCTACCAAGACATGAATCGCAAGACCAATACTGGTCGGGATATCAGTTTGTCCGAGGAGCTAGAGGAAGATACCGATCAGGCTCTTTCATTCGGGGAAGTAGTAAACCCCGAAGAGAGTGTATAGTGATTTCATAAGTCGTCCAGCCTGCGAAGTTAGAGGAAGATACCGATCAGGTCCATTCATTCGGGGAAATAACAGATCCCCGAGGAGGCTACGGACATGGTTCCACGAATCATTTAGTACGTGGGACTAGGGGAGGATCGTGAATAGATTCTATCTCAGAAGGAAAACCAGACACGGAAGGCGCCTGAAGGCAATTATGCCAGAAAAGCCAAACTCGGATACAAAATCCTTGCAGTGAGCCAGAAAACGAAACACAGATAAGTAAAGTCAAATCCGAGATTGTAGTTCCAACACTTCTTTTCAGGAAGCTATGAGGGGATGGTCAGTGCGCACAATTAAAATTGGAAGATTGGCGTGAGTTAGCGCGTTGTGAGCACCAGAAAAAAGCTTTGTCATCAGCAGATTCGGGAACCTGATAGGAAATCAAAAGGCACATCCCAAAGGACAAGTAGGTAAACTGCAAATGAGCCAATAAAAAAGAAGAGTTTATGGCAGTAGTTACAAGAAGGGGAACCCAGATGTCGGACTTCTTGGAGAACCAAGCGGCAAATATGATTAATGTTGTGATCCTAACAGTAAGCCAGAATACCTCAA
>JAGVVM010000948.1:5000-21966 GCA_019149425.1 Psidium friedrichsthalianum | reverse complement strand
GAGTGTACACTGAATGGTTTTTTACCATAATCAAGAGCTTCAGAGTATGTAATCTAACCTAGTTATTCAAAACTGGTTGGGACTCACACCTCGGTCTCGGAAGTGGCATGAAAGAGTTGTAATTGCCAAGCTTTAAGTCAGTCAAACCGGGAATATGCCAAATTTTTATACTATTGTCATTTGTACCGAATTCATCAAAAAACTTTTTAATTTGATCAATTTACTGTCTAAACTTTTTTGCATTATTCCATTGTTTCTCCATGCTCAGAGGGTCCACCAATTCTCCAAGCCAATTTATGTGACATCGGTTGGGCTATTAGAACTCGTTTTAGTATCGTGTTTTTAAATTTTTTTTTTTTTTTAAAACAGTCCTTGCGAGCAATAGTGGGGTTATCCGAATGTAACAGGCTCTCGAGGAAGCCTGCCTTGGAAGTGGGGATCAGCAGCCGATGTGTTTATGCCAGTGCCATCATCTGATATTAGAGGGAGCGACGAGTTGGAATGAAACTTTCGACCAACAAGAAAAGGAAAAATGACGATTTAACAGAGAACCCCCAACCATGACCAACTCATGCATCGCGAATGTGTATTTTCTCGAACTGATGTTCCAATCATGACGTTTACAAGGCCTAGACGGAGTCGTATAACTCATTCGCCAAGGTTTTGTTCCTGTTATTTCTGGTGTGACCACTACAATGTCGTCTGGTTAAAGCTACATGCAGACGTCTCTTTTCAACCTGCTTTTCGCCTTTTTCACGTTCTGGTAAAAGCAGGAGGATGGAAGATTCTGCTGTCCAAAAACGTGGGATATGCATCTGACAGATTCGCCAAAGCAAAGCTCGGGAGTTTTAAAACTTCACTTCAAGGAATTGCGCATTAACACGTGATGAAAGGCAATACTTATGATCTTACTTTTTGTTGCACCGTGCAGGATGGAAAATAGCGCAAGCAAGGGAAGCCAGCACAAGCCACTCGCCCGGTGACTCGATCAGATAAGTGTCGTTTTAGGCGTGCTGCATTTTTTCGCAGCTGGCATCTCCATTTTTTTGTCACTGGCGACACTCAGTTGTTCGATAGACTGGCTACCTTTTTAAGTACCTAATCTCGTGGAGCCATGAGCGACATCTGGTATAGTCAGAGTCCTTTGGGTAATCCTTGGCGAGCACCATTCGGCGAGGCCCACCCAACTTGCTTATGTAACGCATAACATCCTCAAAGTCAGAAATCGCGAATCATAATACCGTTTTTCGGAAAGTGAAGATAGCTACACAACCATTAATCCAGTGAAACAGTTGATGGGATATCAGGGAGGTGTGATACCATTACCACGTCAGTAGCGTTTTCACTGATTGAACCATATGTTCGGTGTTACCATCAAACCGAAGATTTTTCAGAGCAGCTGCTAAGCAGCTTTAGTGACCCACGAGAGAGAGAGATAGAAGAGAGAGAGAAGCATCAACCACGAAATGCAAGCCACAAAAGCGTCGGGTCCTATTTCTAATTAAGTAACACACTCTAAAACCAACCCGATTTTTTTTACAAGAAAAAAGATAAAACAGACATTGGTCAATCTAAAGTTACTTTATATCGCGAATTGAGTCCTCTAAATAAACTTGCCATAAAACCCTTTCCGCCACATCAAAAGTTCTCATGCGTACCTTGCCGTTTGATGTATTTTGAATGAGGCCGCTACATCAGATCAAGCAGAAGAGGCAAAACGAGCAACTGCACTACCGTTTATTAGGCGCGACTGAAACGCTGCAGATTGTTGCCTATCCTGTTCCTTCTTAAAGCATCCGTCAGCAGCACCGGCTTTATGATCTGCAATAACACCTATTGCTTCCCAGTATTAGCACTTTTCCTTTATCTGTACAGACAAGTGATAGTTGTTTCATGCTTTTCAGTGGCACCGATTATCATAAGACGTGAAGAGAGGCACATTGCTAGAGATTCTGTTTCTTGTTTCCGCCACTTATCATTGCATAGGTTTTTTGATATTGGAAAGTGACAGATCAAATGTTTCCCACCCGCTTTACATAAAATTTTCACCAAAAGGAGAAGTGTCAGATGCCCAAACTTAGTATTCTTAATAATTCAATCACTGAGATCATGATTTTTTTCAATATTACCGGGTCTCAAAACTACCACTTAGTTCCAAACTAAGGAAGCCCTTATTGAAGGACATAACTGTGTGTTTCTAAAGCTTTTAATCGCTTATTGCATCTCTTGGGAAACAAGAACAATAAGGCGGTTGACAATCCTACTGGCATCAACATTTCTCTCAATGTTTCATTGGTATCTCAACACAAAAGATTATGGAAGAAAAATGAGCTAGAGCTTTCGGTTCATAGCGCTTCAATCTGTAGCTTGTCTGGTGTGTCCATTGAAACAGTTTCATTCTCCTCCACGCAACAATTATCAGCGGCTGAAATAAGTAAAGGAGAAAAGTGTTGAATAACACTTCTTTTGGTTATATTCAAGGCAACCTGGTTGCCTTTTTCCTTGAGTAATGCCATCAAGTCTTTCTGGTTACACAACTTTGGAGAAAGAATTTTAGTAGAACCAGTGTTTGCATTTGTTACAATTAACCTTCATTTCCTTGTTGCAAAAGCAAGAGCACCATCACCTCCACAAGCATCTATAGGAAGAACAACACTATCAACATCACTGCCTAATATGCACCTTTTCTCTATAAACTCCGATTCGTCGACCAAGTACTGAGGTGCATTGCTTAGCCCAGCAAGCACGCAAGGAAGGAACGTATATCCTATCTACAAGGCCCACACGTTATGATCAGAAAAGTGAAAAATATGAATAAAGACTCACATTAAGCACAAAGATCACACAGAGCATGAGCCGCACTGAAAATGCACAAATTCCATATTGTTCAGACAAAGTCTCGAGTTGTTCCTATAGTTGCAGCCCAAGACCACTATGGTCTCCAGAAGCTACTCCTTCAAACAAAGTAAGGTCATAAATTGTAAGAATGGAACAATACATCCACCAACACAGCATTTTGAAAGTTCTCTTGTAAAGATAGAAATCGATAAAAAGCACTGAGGAGTATCTCACTATCAATGCATGAGAAGAGAAAAAGAAGGGAAGAAGCTGAAAGAACAGCTATCAAGCATTCCTAAATGTTGACCAAAAAACAGCATTCAAAATTTTGAGAACATATGAGCAACTTTATAGACATGCTCCATCGCAGTGGATCTCGTGCATATTTTAAAAAATCCACCCCCTGAGGCAGCACTTTAAAAGCTGTTTACTTCACTACTTAAATATTCCGGCTCATCCATAGAAATTGATTATTCACACTATTTCCAACGGGCATATAAGGTGGAGTAATATCATATGGGCATGCCTGTGTACCACTGACCTGCCTACACCAACTACCATACACACACAACACAAGTACCACAAACAGATAGAGAAAGATGGTTTCCGTAGAAGCACTAACCTCCTCTGCAGCCGATTTTGGGGAGAGAGATAGGCTCAGGGGCAGGGGTAACATAGCAGGAGCATGCGCACATGGTATCTGAAACTCCTTTACCACTAAATGACTTATGAGTGCCTCGACTCCCGCTATATCATCTATTCCCTGAACAGAGTAATCAACTGATGAGGAGAAGCATCCCACAAAGCTAAGAAGGAGATCATTTCTGTACACAAATAATCTATAAATGAAGTTAGCTTTCTCATAGAGCTCTGATTGGCCAATACTAATTATTAAACAGGGAATGAGGAATCCGAATCCAACAATATTCATACCATTCCTTGTCGATAATCATCCGTATCATCCAAATCATCATCGGGAAAGCGTCCCACAACAGCAACAGCATTTACCTTTGCTCTGCTGACTAAAGTTTGTACAGCTCTCAATAGAGCGCCAGGATGCTTGATCCTTCCAGTAGAATGGCCATTCTCAGGATCGATCCACTTCTCCACCTGAAAATACAATCTATGAGGAGGAATTCAAGCCTTAAAATTCATGAGAACGCGTATTTATTACAAAAAGGTTTATAATGATGCAAACCATAAAATGAAGCAACATGCAAGCAATTTAAGGAGACTCAGAGAAACACTCTGCAGTAGAGGGACACAAATTAATGTTAAAGTATAGCAAGCTTTCAACCCAAAATACAATTACTGATCAGTGAGAGCAAATGCACCATCAACGCATATTGAAAAAACAACGGATTTTGTTAAAAAGTGCTCTTAGGGCACTGATAAAGCTATATTTAACGTGCTTTTGAAATGTAACAAAATAAGTAAGGCTCACATGTCCCAATGTCTTGTGATGTGTAAAGTTACCAAAATTTTCTCGTCTTTAATGAGTTAGAAATATCCTTTAATACCCTATAAAAAAATCTTAAGTATAAATGATCATAACATAATAAGCTAAGTGAGTGTCCTAGGAACAAGACTCTTAAAAGGGAGGGGAAAGTGAACATATAGAGGTCAAACAAAAATTAGAACAATATACAGGCACAGCGATTTAAGAGAAAGTAAAGTGTCAGACCTCTAATGCAGTATCAGTGACAATATATTCCAGAACAGGCAAACCAAGGGAAGCTCTTGTTGCATCAGCAACTTGTAAATGACGAACTCGAAGCTCTTCTTCAATTGCAGCATCAAGAACAAGACCTACCTTTGGTGTGTCATGAGTCCCATGTATTCAGTTCGTGAAGTACACAGAAGATGGTTGATGCCCTAGAGATAAATGAAGCGCACAGTAGAACCTTATTTTGGTGAACAGGCTGCAGTGCCCATAAGCCTTCCGCAAACCGATCAAGAGCATGGCCTTCAACATATAACACATTAGGCATTGGCCAGTAGAGCATTGCTGCATTAAGAACCTGTTGAGCAATGACATGTTAAATTATGCATCGGCATGTGTGATCATTGCAGAGTCGAAAAAGAAACATGCAACCAACAAATATAAGCACCCCTGAACTGTGCCACCAGATTGTTCATCTGTAATACTATTTATTTATCTGACAATAACCAGTGGATCCAGGATAGCAGTTCAAAATTCACCCTGGACACAAAGTAGAGGAGACATATTACCAAAAATATAAAATTCCTTCCTGTATTTCTTTTCTTTAAATTTCCCTGCTTTTCTTTCTTTGTGCGCAGACTCCAGTCATACAATAGGTGCGTGCTACCATACACTAGGAGTTTATCTTTGATTCAGCTGCACCAAATATATGAAATAGTCAAACCACTTAAAAACATTGGTTGATCCACACTATGGTTGTAATAAGGCAAGTAGATCTCGGAGTAGTTCCAAATTGCAAATGATGGAGATGGCACTCATGATCATAGTGGACTGTGCTACCCTTTAAGGGAAAAAATTGTGTATCGTTGTCTTAGCAAGATCACAAACTTCAGTTTAACTCCTTGTCCATTACATGGGACCTTGAAAGCAGAGTTTTAAAAGAGATGCATGACTCAAGTTGCTTCTGACAATTTCATAAGCTTCCATTCATATCCACCAGAATACAACCAGGCACACAAGAATTTCAGCTTGGCAATTCTGCATCATTCTTCTTAATCAATTAATGCTCTTGATCGATCTACATTCTTGCAACAAAGAAGTAAACTAAAGCAAAGATAAAGCTACCATCAATGCTGAGCATCACCATGCGCACCCATGAGAGCCGTTCACACACTCCAGTATGCAATATATGGCAACTATACCCTCAATAAGAAACATATGATAGAGAAGGAAATAAAAGAGCTGTACATTGGGGTGAGAGATGAGGCAATCAACAACCGAAGAGAGAGTGCGGGCAACAGGCAAAGCATCGCCGGCAAATCCTCCAATGGACGCACCAACCCCAGTGGGCACTATCATTACACTTGTATAATCTCTCTTCCACTGCACAGTACCATTACCTCACCTTAATCAATTTACGGGTTCAAACAATCACGAAAATTGCAATAAGAACACCAAATTTAGCCCATTTAACTGATGGATGGTATGAAGCCATGCAGAATTTGCGTGGCTTTGTCGTAGATAGCCGGGAATTGGGTGTGAAACTGCCGCTGCCGCCTATTGAAGAAAATGGCCGGCTAAGCCGCACCGCCATTTCTTCTACGGCTCAAATTGCTCTGCGTGGCTTTCTCTGTTGCTCCTTAGAATAAGGAAGCTGATACCTCCACTTGAAGTAACCTTTTAACCGATATCCTAATAAAGATAAGCCGAATTAGCTTTGGCAAAGGGGTTGTTCTAAGATAAACAAAAAGAACAAAAAAAAAAAAAATCATTCCTTTGCCATTCTAGCGGCTGCTTAACAAGACATTGTAGCCATACCAGCATCACAGAATCAAAGAAGAAAAAAACTAATTTGAAAAAAAAAAAAAAAAAGAATCAGAGCAAGAGCAATCGCCATCTCCATTTCATTTATACGAGCTAATTTTGCACAAGTTCACCGAGATTGCACCGAAATGAACGTCTACAGCAAACCCAGTTTCGTAGTTGCAACATTTTCTCCAGCGATTCTCTTTTCTGGTAGGCATAGCAGACAAAAGATAAGACCTTGCAGAGAGAGAGAGAGAGAGAGAGAGAGAGAGAGAGACCTTAGCTTGGTTAGTGCTTCGCTTGTTCTAAAAGACCAGACAGGCAATGGACAAAAGCGGTCGGGCCACGATGAACGTTGCGTTCCATTCGAGCTCAGGACGGAGAGATGAAGGAGAAGAGGGAGAGAACAGTTGGAGTGAACGTGCCTTCTCCCACTCTGCCGTCGAGGAACAATGGATGGCTTGGACTCACGCTTCCTCTGCTTCTAAATTTTCGCCGGTTAAACTATTACGCTTTATCCTCGTGTAGACATAAGCCCCAAATCACTTACCGGAAACAAGACATAATGATAAAAATATTTTCCAAACTTTGGCCCATACATATAACATGGTCCATAGATTTCTAATTTATTTAATATAATTCCCGACCTTTAGTTATACTGCATGAAATTATTCAATGTTGTCTTTAAATCAATTCAAGATTAGGTTTAATATCACAAGTTGAATAAATTAAAAGGTCATGGATTACGTTGTATATTGTTGGGTTAAAATTCAAAAATCATATTGAGCATTGAGTTAAGATTCAGAGGCCATTTATATCATTTTCCCCAAAAACAACAACAACAAAAAAAGCATACCACAAAACTTTGACCAAAAAAAAAGTTAGGTAAACCCCAAAATGAGAAATGCGTGGTTTTAGACAATGTAGCTATTCAATATGTCTCTATTGACGAGATCTCATTGGAAGAGGCCAATGCAAAAAATTAGCGTTCGATGTTTGCATTTTTCTTCCCGATTTTTTCATATTGACCCACATTTGAAAACAGTTGAGGTAATTAATTGAAAAGAAAAATAATTAGATACTCGATTGTCAAATGAGACAAAATTTCAAGGTATTGCGATGCCATCACCTCAAAAGAATAGTTTACTCTTTGTTTGTTTCACAGAAAATAAGTAATTTGAAAAACATTTTCTCAAAGGCGATCACTTATATCGTTTAGAAAAATTAGTCAATAAAAAATATTTTCATCATCGATAACAATCTAAGCCTTACGAAAAAGAAAAAATTCTATTTACTTATTTTTTTAAGCGATATAAGCGATTCCATTTTGAAAAATATTTTCTAAATTGCTCATTTTCCATGAAACAAATGAAGCCAACCAAGTATATTCTAGAAGGATTGGTATCTTAGTAATTTGATTAGTCGAATTTGGGTTTAACTGTGAAATCCGAAAATTTTCACATCCAATCAAAAAATATATAAATAAATAATATCAATGGGTCCTTTAAAGGCTTCGGGTCCAAATGGACTGAATGGCTTGTTTTATCAAAAGAACTGGGTGAGTATCAAAATTGGATTATTTGAGGAAATCAAAGATTTTTTCGAAATAGTGAGTATGAATTATGAGCTGAATATGACACATATGAAAGTAAAGGATCCTAAAAGCATGGATCAATTTAAGCCAATAAGCCTGTGTAACGTTGCCTATAGAGTCAAACGTTGGCTGCCCAACGTCATTTCATATGAATAAAGTGTGTCCGTAGGGAAGAGACAAATACAAGACAATATTCTTATAGTTCAAGAGGTATTGCACCAAACGGGAGCGAGAAAGAGAAAGAAAAGATTTCAAGGAATGTTGAAGCTAGATATGAAGAAAGCATGTGATAGGGTGGAATGGGATTTTCTAGTAGCATGTTTCGTAAAGATGGGTTTTCGCTCGATGTAGGTGGGAAGGGTTATGACATGTGTACCTTCAGCAACTTTTAGTATAAAATTTGATGGAGAGTCTCTACCTTACTTTCAACAATCAAGAGGAATTCGACAAGGAAACCTCTTATCTCCATATCTATTCATTCCCATGGCAAATAAACTCTAGATGCCAATGAAGAAGGTGTTGAATGATGTAACAATCAAGGGCATAAGCTAAACAGGTCTTGTCCAACTCTAACCCACTTACTTTTTACGGATGACTCTATTTTCTTCCTTGGCGGGA
Source organism: Psidium friedrichsthalianum (assembly GCA_019149425.1). Lineage (NCBI taxonomy): Eukaryota > Viridiplantae > Streptophyta > Magnoliopsida > Myrtales > Myrtaceae > Psidium > Psidium friedrichsthalianum. Next base: position 13,447 of record JAGVVM010000948.1, on the reverse strand, counting down.
ACTTGACAGAACGCCAAAATTTAGCTTAAATGTTGAACCAGTATTGCATGGCTTTAGGCCAAGAGATAAATCTAAACAAGTTTGGGCTATATATGGGGACAAATTGTCGTAAACACAATTAAGCATGCTTCTTGCGAGTTCTAGCTATCGAGAAAATAGGGAGATATTTAGGTATGCCATCTCATTGGGGGGCATCAAAGAAATAAATGTTCTTGTGGATCAATACTAGAGTTAACATGAGACTGGAAGGATGGAAAGAAAACCTTATTTCAAAGGCTGGGAAGGATATTCTGTCAAAAATAGTGGTGCAAGCTATTTCTCAATACACTATGTTGACTTTCAAAATTTCAGTATCCATCTATAAAGCTATCGTCCTTTTGGTTAAAAAATAACGAAACTGGAGCTGGGTTGCATTGGTGTAACTAGGAGGTATTGAAAACAAGAAATGATAAAGAGGGCCTCGGATTTAAAGACCTCATTACTTTCAACAAAGCAATGCTAGGAAAGCAAGGTTGAAGGCTTTCTCAGAACCAAAACTCTCTATGGGGCAAGAGTCAAAAGGTATGTACTTTCCAAAATGAATTTTTTTACGAGCTGCCGGGGGTATCGGACCTTTTGGGGATAGCAAAGCATTATACATGGAAGGGAAACCATCACAGGGACAGCAAGGTGGTCAATTGGTACTAGGAAAAATGTTAACATTTGAGAAGACCCTTGGCATAATAGGAGTGTGATTGGTGGCCTAGCAAACAAGAATGAACCGCAGAATATATCAAATCTGATATCTAAAGAGGAAGCAAAGTCGGGTGACCACATAATTAGAAGCATTTTCAACGAGGAATTATCAAAGGAAATCCTATCGATCCCTATTAGCCCCCTCATCAGAAAAGATAAGCTGATTTGGATAGTAAGACCTTCAGATTCCTTTATGGTCAAGAGTACCTATAACACGATTAGAGGAAAAAACTAGAAACCAAGCACAGACCAAGTTTCGACCTCCTTCCAACCTTCTAGTAAATTTTGGAATAGAATTTGGAAAGCACAAATCCCCGTAAAGGTTTGTATTTTTATTTGGCAAATGTGCCAAAATGCCCTACGAACCATAGAGAAGTTATTCAGAAGAAAAATCGTATCTTAACCCTTCTGGCCATTGTGCGACTCTCAGTTGGAAACCACTGAACATATATTCTTAGCTTGCCCTTGGACCGACTAGATATGACATGATTAGAGACTCTCGGGTCATACCCCAACTCTAAACAGTACAAGAATGGATGCTTGGCTCCAAAACTTGGATAGAGAACCTCGATACTTCTCCTTTCTTCAACAATACAGCAGCCCTCCTCTAATGCATCTAGAAGGCAAGGAACTGACTTGAAATTAGACCAGACCCTCCACAAAAGTGAGCCACCCACACATCCCCCCCCCCCCCCCCTCGGGGGGGAAAACGAGGTATGACTTGAAACTTAACATTGATTCTTCTGTTGGTGGCACCCCACTAGATAACTTTGTGGAAAAAATTCAAGTTTGCTTGCTAATTCAAGCAGAAGCGAGGGCATTACCGGAAGCCCAGAAGTTTCTAGAGCATGTGCATCTGAAGTTCAAGGGAGAAGAAGAAAATAAGATAACCATTGAGTCTGACTATTGTACTTGGTCTCTGAAGTCAGTGGGGAAACTGTTCTGGGATGGGAGATTGAAGCCCTGCTACTTGAAGCCCAACATTTGCTGGCCAAGGACGACAATATCTCGATATCCCACTGCAGTTGTAGAACGAATCTAGTTTCAGATTGGCTGGCAAAGTCACACCGTTTAGATCGTATCCCAGCCTCTTGGGCCTTTAGACCACCTCAACACTCTAGGATTTCCTTTGTTTAGACGCCCCTCTTTTGGACTCTTTATGTACGAACTCTTTATATTTCGCCTATAAAGCTATTTTTTGACAAAAAAGAAACATGAAATTGAATTTCTATGTATTTACATGTTATGTTAACAGTAGTTTATCTCGGAGAAAATACTACTTTCATACTTGTTTTAACTAAGAATATTTCTATTTTGCATTGATGTATGGGGATTTGGAATATATTATCTCTCTTTTCTCTTCGTATATTCTGACTTCCACAACCCAAAAAACATACACATAATAGCATCTCTTACATCTCTTTGATACCGTTAGAATGTTTAACCTAAAAGTTGAAGTTAATAGATATAATGATGTCACACGTATATAAACAACACATAAATTCGAAAACAGGCCGTAGCATACTTTTAACACCGTATCTCACGTACAGGCCGAAATAGCAACACCACACGAAATTTTACTAACATGAGACTGCACACGAAAAAATTGCCGAAAAATTCCTAAACCTATTGAAATTATGTCAATTCAATCCATCCAGCGAATTTGGCCGGCTGAGGTTGACGTGGAGGCCAATCGATCGACGATCTAATATTTTAATAATTTTTGTAAATTGTTTTGAATTTTTTTTTTCCTTCCCCCTCCCCTTCCCCTCCCTGTTCTACCTCCAGTCGGTTGCCGGACCTAAGCAACCGACCAAAGGACAACTAGCGAGGGTCTCGCTTACCTCGCCATAGTCCAGCAAAGGAAGGAAGGAAATGGGATGTGGAGGGAAGCAACTCCATCGGCGACGTTGCACTCATTAGAGAAGGAGAGGAAACACGACCCAATGGCCAACGAGTTCCTCCCCCTAAAATTTCGTTCGACAACTTCTAATTCCAGACCTTTTTAGGGCAACTTTGTCCTTATTTCACATGGTCACGGCTGAAAAAACTTCAATGAGGGAAATACTAGTACACAAGAGAGAGAGATGGTATGGACCTGGCTATAATTTGCAAACCAACGATGGCGATGGTGGAGGTGGAATGGGGATAGGGAAGGGGAAATGGAAGCAGAAAAAAAGGAAAAAAATATTCAATTTTTTTAAAAAATAATTACTATAATATTAGATCGCCAATTGATGTCAATGTTAGTGCCGACAAGCCAAAATTCACTGGAAGAATTGAACTTGCACAATTACAAAAGGTTTATGACTAAATTGGTAATTAAAAAGTTTATGACTAAATTGATATAATTATAATAGGTGTATGATTTTTTAGGAATTTTCATGACTGCACATGCAATAAACCTAGATAAAACCTAGCTCCGATACCACATTACAATCCCAGTGCAAAAGCTCAAGCTGTTAGAGGAAGACTGCATGTATATAAACAATATAAAAATCTCATAATTTCCCCAACTTTTTTTCCTGTTTACTTTGGGGATGATCCATGCACATTTCTCCATCCATACACGTCGCCAAGAATTGATCTGTCATTTGCAATTAGAATACGTGTCAGTCAATTCTCCTTTGGAAAAAATACCTAAAAAAGAAAGACGAAAAATAAATATCACCTTAGAAATAATCATAGGCAGAGAAATAAATTCTCAAGAGGAAGAATAAAATTAGGGTTTCTGGTTTAGAGCTGACCTTGTTTTGGGCCTCTTTGGAGCAATATACAGTGGGCCTTCTCTTCATTTCATGATCTTCAGAGGCCTCATCATTACGTTGTCCTCATGATCCAAGATCTGCCCATTTCAAACACTTCTTGTTATGCTACAGCTTGGCCCAAAACAAAAAGCACCAATCTAGTTCCTTGTTCGACTATTCACGATACATGTTTGTTTTCATAGAAAATGAATAATTTAAAATATATATATTCATAAAAACATTCGCTCACATCACTTGCAAAGAATGAAATGAACAAAAAATATCGAAAGTATCTAGACATATCAATAATGAATTTTTTTTATTAACTGATACGAGAAATTATTTTAGAAAAATATTTTTAAAATTATTTATTTTTCCCGAAATAACTAAAATTTAACAATCGTCATATTTTTAAAATTGGATAGAGTCACAGGGCAAATCAGTCTTGATTCGGCATCACATGCATGACAGCCCATTCCGCAATCCACTGAACTCGTCGTATCAAACTCGCGATTGGGTACACCCACCCTACGGACCCCGAGGCATCAACTTTTATCGCTATCCCCGATCCGATCGGAATTTTCATAATATTCCCGCAAACACTTTTTACCCCTCGACTTATTCCTCCTTCCTTGACAATTGAACATATATTATACACACAAGCCGAGATCGCGAGTTCGAATCGGACTTACAGAACCCTACGTATCGATTCTAGAAACGATTGAACTTCGCTTTCGTTCTCGATGCCGGATTTCATCCTCTTTTCCGCTTTTGTGAAAGCGATTGTTCGACTCAAGTGATAATTCTTGACGTGTGGTATCGCAAATTCTCGATTAGCTAATTTGAAAATATACAGGAAAAAGAAAATCAAATGATGAGCAAAACATGAATGGATCAATGAATGAATGCTTTGTTGTACTTACATGGCAATGGTAGACGTAGCCGGGCTCCGCCGTGGCGTCGAACGGTACGACGAATTGGATTGGATGTAGGAAAATCTGACCACTATCGTCGTCACGTACCCGGGAGTCATCTTGTACACGTTCTTCCACCCCTTCTCGTGAGGGCGCACGCCTAGCTTCTGGCCACGTGCGTACTTGCCCACGTGGCACCTGTCCGCGTCGTTCAATTTCGTCATGCAGCCCTTGAACTCCTCCTCCGGATCCACCAGCTCCGTTTGATCCACCACCTTGAACAGCCCCAGGTGGATGTGCAGCGGGGTGGTTGTCCTCAGTGAGGTTGATCACGTTCCACACCTCCGTGGACCCCTCCCTAGGGGTCTCCGTGGCCGGGTCGTCGAACGGCTTGCCGTTCAGGTAGAGGTGCGTCGGCTCGTCGGTGTCGCTCGTGTACTCGTACATCGCAATGTACCGCGTGCGCGAAGCCACGGATAGGTCCACGCCGGGTACTTGATAAGCTTCTCGGTATCCTGAATGCGTCGGCTTCCGGGTCTTTGGCGATGATGAACTTCATCACCTTGCTGTTGGCCTCATTGACCGGGTCACCCGACGGGTATGGGTACGCCGCGTCGTTGGCTAGGATGGCGTGGTCGGACTTCGACTTGGAGAAGTCGACCACCACGTCGGCAATCTCGGACGGGGCTACGAGGGTCTCGTTAGCCGTCACAGGCTCCTCGAGGTAGGCCGAGTCAGCTGCCACGTGGACGATTTCCAATCCGTTGGTGAAGAAGAACTTGAAGAACCTCGCGTTGCTAGCGTTGATGATGCGCAATCGGTACTTACGACGCCTCACCGCCATGTAAGGCCACGCCTTGCCGTTGACTATGATCGCGTCGCCGAAATACTCCGGCTGCCACTGAGGGTGGATGGAGGGTTGTTTCCGGTGCAATTCATGTATATGGAGCCGTCCACGCGGAAGCTCCGATCGAACACAACCAAGGGGTGATCGAACTCACTGCCGGCGGGGAGCCCGAGCGGGGACTCCACCTCGGGGTGGCGGATGACATAGGCCCCAATCAAGCCGGCCAATAGGTTGACTCGGGTCACCCCATGGCATGATCGTGATACCACATGTTCCCGGGATGTTGGTTATTGTGGTAGTGATATTTTTTCTTGGTCCACTTGGGCCCCCTCTCTCGAAACCCGGCGGTGAACCACGAGTGCGAGTGCCCGTCGCTTTCGGGCTCGTCGATCCCCCCGTGGAGGTGAACCACGGTGGGGATGCCCCTCCCGGTGCGGGGTACCGCAGTCGGGATGGTCGGGTCCCATGGGAGGATGTGCTTCGAAGGGAGGTAATTTTGCCACGTCACATGAGTGCCGACGCCGTGAGGGCCTCGATGGTGGGACCGGAACCGTGGCGGTGGTCTGAGATGTGCCGAAGGCGAACACCGGGGTTGGGGGGAGGTCCCTATGGAATTTCTGAGAAAAGCAAAAGCAAAAACTTTTACATGGGGACCTAACTACATTAAATTATTGTCCTTGTAACATGTCATGGAGGACCTAACTACATTAAATTATTGTCCTTGTAACATGTCATGGAGGACCTAACTACATTAAATTATTGTCCTTGTAACATGTCATGGAGGCTTGTCACGAAATCATTAATAATTAATTCTCCCAAAAAGCTTCTAACCCATTATTTAATCTAATTAATATTAACCTGGCCCACTCGTATTTAGCAATATTAAATTCTAGCCGCTTAAAAAGTATCGACTAGAAGAGTGGAGCGTGGAGATGTCCAGAAAAGGTGGCACAAACCATGATTAATTAAACATTAGAAGTCAGAAAGAATGATTATCATTTTGATTAATTATGCGATTAACCTTAATGACAAATCAAACCCGAACCAATTGCTTCAGACTAATCACTTTCTTTTTGGCATCGCGCTTTGTTTTATGAAAATTTGGCGAATCTCGTCGTGTTAAAAAGCAAAGATTGGTGCTTAAAGGTATGTCCTAATCTTATCTTTGCTTAAAGAAATCGAAAAGGAATGATTATGGGCACTTACTAAAAGGAATGTTTCATTTCACCAACCATAGCAAAATGAAACTCTTATTTGCTGACCCGCAAAAATAAAGACAAAAAATGAAAAAAAAAAATTGGACAAGAGTCAGTAAATTCTTTCAAGTGAAGCGCACTTGGATTTTGCTAGCAATACATGGTTGAGTTCATAGACCAATATCACAAGCCCAGCTTGAGAAATCTGAAATCTGATTGCGTGTCTTTTTATCTTTTCCTTGTTTAGATCGAAAAGTGGAATTTCTTGCAGATTGACCCAAATGAACTGGAATCCATCGAAAAAAATCGTCGTGTAATCATTGAATAGGTGTGAAGAATACGTGATTGGAAACGAGTTGCAGTTGCACCATGATTTCCCAATGGAGAAAAACAAGATTGCTCTGCGCAGGGCAAGCCCGCAACTCTTCGAACCATGGAATGCCACAGGGAATATGATGACGAATCGGAGGAAACCCAAGAAGAACATAGTCTGACACCCGAGAGAGAGAGTTGCAGAGAGATGCAGGGAAGAAGACGAAGTAAAAGGGTGTGTTCTTTCTTACCCAGCGGGTCTCGTACATGCCAATCTTCAGAGATTTGGGCCGAGGAACACCGCCCACAACGTCGAAACCTTGGACCTTGGGCATGTCGGGAAGCTTGTCCACGAACATCTCCAGCTTCGATGTGTTTATGAGCCTGTCCTCTGCCCAGGCACTGCTCACCATGATGAGCAGCACGAAAAGCACTGTCCTCTTCCCTGAATCGACCGTTTCCAGCATCATGCAGATGCACCCAACTCAGCCCCCTCCCAGAGAGAGAGAGAGAGAGAGAGAGAGAGAGAGAGAGAGAGAGAGGCTAAAGTGGTGAGAAAAGTTGGTAATCTTTACTTTTTTTCTGTCCTTGGGGGGAGGGGATCAGCTTCTTATGATGGTGAAATTGGAAGGAGTGCGTCTCATTTTTGGCTCACGCTTTGTAGTCTCCGTAAAAGAACACAGGACATGCTCAAGAGCTCTTTGAGGGTGCGCATTCATCCTTCTCTTACTTCATCTATGGCATGTACAAAACCCTTGTCTTTGGTCTTTCCCTCTCTTCCTTTGTTTTCGAGTGTTGCTGTCTTGTTCTGCTTGTTGATTGTCCGCTGCCAATTGGAGAGGTACATGTTTGGACGCCAGAGCCGGGAATTAGATCCGTGGGGACCGGAAGTGTCCTCACATGTAACTCTAAACTTTATTGAGATTCTCGTTTCTAGTGACTTTGTTCGGTCAATTTGCGCATTAAACAAGACTTTATTTTATGACGATATATTAACGATATACTAACGATATCTTGAATGAACGTTACTATGAACTAACAAAGAGGGACGTCAAACTTCAACTTTTCAACAGACTTCAGCTCGGTTTTGAAGTAATAAGCCAATTGATGCTCCTGTGGGATTGTTAGAGTCATAATTGAAGTTGTCCAAGGTTCATTCAGTTAAATAAATCCTATTATTTAGGACATGTAGGTAGAGTTTGACTATTTCCTTAGTCTTTTACCACGTTATTAGGATCAGTTTGTTTGGATTGTTTAACATGAGTTGTTTGCTTCCACTTTTATCTCTTTGAAAGGCTTATATAAGCCAACAGTTTTCTTTGAACTCAATAACAACAATTCATATATTTTTCTGAATCGCTTTGTGCTTAGAGTTTACAACAACTTGGTATCAGAGCTCCATCACGGGGCCTGATTGTGAAAGAAAAGAAACCGCAATTTCTTGAGAAGAGAAAGAGTGAGAAGAGAGACAATCGAAGGATGGCGGCTGAAAATAATTTCGTTCAACCTGCAATTCCTAAGTTTGATGGCCATTACGATCATTGGTCCATGCTTATGGAAAATTTCCTTCGTTCAAAGGAGTATTGGAGTTTGGTGGAGACTGGAATCCCTGCAGTAGCAGAAGGAGTGGAGCTTACTGAAGCACAACAAAAATCAATTGCAGACTAGAAGCTAAAAGACTTGAAGGTCAAGAATT
>JAGVVM010000947.1:0-36557 GCA_019149425.1 Psidium friedrichsthalianum | reverse complement strand
CCCTTCTGTGGCATTCGCCCAAAACCATTAAAAGCCCTCTAACCATGAGCACGGCCATGAATGAATTCTAGAGGAACCCTTGATCATTGCTGGACTCCTCCCTCTTTCTTGGGATATCCGTTCCCCAATTCTTGTATGAATGATACTGGACTCCCACTCGCGATGAAAAAATTAACTTACATACAAGGTGAGACTGGGAAAACTTGCAAGGTACTGTGATGAGGACTGGAATGACCATAATCCGAGTACACGTGTACAAAATTCCCATACATTGCCTCCTCGCCAAAATTATAAGTTCTGCAGACGTTCTGGCCGATAAATTGTCGACCCTTGTGGTTCCCTTCTCCTCTTCTTCCCTCCTTCTTCCCTTCTCCCTCTCCGCTCCTCCTTCTTTCTCCCCCCTCCTCTCTCTTCCAACATTGTGCCTTCTCTCTCCCCTATCTCCAACTCGTTCTACCCCCATCCCTCATCGCCACAATCCCCATTCCTTCCTTCTCTCTCCTCTCCACTCCCTCCATCCTCTAAAAAAATCTTTTTGTTTCCCCTTCATTCCGTTAAAGATAGCTTGAAAAGAGATGTGGAGAAGGAAACACATATCTAGCAAGAAGGTAGAAAGGCTGTGAACGAAGCTTCAAACCTGAATCCATGGTAAGACAACAAAAAAAAATTAAAAACATTCCCACACTATTGATTCAGCCATTTAACTTCGCAGCATTTTCAAATGATTTTTTCACATGTGGCAGGCAGTGAGCAAGTACTTAGCTTTCCTACTTATGTAAAGGTCATCGTCCATTCATAGCAAGCAAAGTTCCAAAGCTTTTGAGCATGTTCGAAAAATGAAGAAAAAAAAAGAATATGTGCATGCATGAAGACATTTAATATTACACTCAGAACCGCAGACTGCGTCAAAAGACCTTTTTTGTTGGGGCATAGGCCTCATTTCTTCCACTAAAAAAGGCAGAGTTTTATGAGAATTTACCTGGATCATGCACGAATTGCTTTTGTCCATTGTCATTCCATGAGGAAACAGCCATAATGGTCCTGCCATAGTTTGAGATGGAGATTGCAGTAAAGTTCATAATGCGTTTTTTCCTCCACAGAAATTAGATTTGACCCCAACCCAATTTATTTATTTTTTTAATTCGAGGTATTCTTTAACAGTTATAATTCAAATATCCAATTATAGCTTAGGCATTTCAAGAATTTATACTTATCCTTTTCCATGAGAGCCGCTGCAGCCTCAAAATAATCAAAAAAATCAGGTGCAATCTCCAATATCATCTGCATTGAGGTGAAAGATTGTGAATAGGCACTCACTTTAGAGGTAGTGAAAGCAACCCCAGCAAAAAAATATATTGTCACCTTCAAGTATGATTACTCGATTTGAAGTTAGTTTGTAGAAATAATTCATCCATTGCCATTTGTAATGCCCTGACATGAACACACATGAGATTGGCAAAAACCTATCAAAGCAATGGCAAAAGAAATCGATCTTACGTGCAATTTTATAGTATGCAATTAACTCCCCAGGCCTTTCAGTTTGCACTGGCTTAGAATCCAAATGCTGCAATGAAACTCCAGTTATTTTCTCAAATACACAGGTAAGTACTAAAACCTCTGCAAAAGAACCTAGGTCAGGATTACAGCTTTCATCTAGACATAGTCAAAAACAACAAAAATCTCTCTCGTCCAGTTTCATGATTTTCAGATTATAAAAGAACAATTGTGTGAAACTTGTTCCATGAAAGACCTCAGCAGCTACCTGCATGTAGGTCAACTGATCATAACTCAGGCCTTCTTTCTAACTTGCGGATCAGACCCTTCCTATGGAAACACAATTTGTGGTAAACACAAATATATTTAGAACGAGAAACATAAAGAAGGAGACGGGGGGCCGGGGGTAAAGCTAGCATGGCAATAAAGGAATGACTAGATGTGGTTTTTGCTAGAAGAACGAACTGAGGGTATACTACCTGGGATACCAAAAAGTGGGTACTTTGAAGCAACTGACATTCTGATATCTGGAAAATGAAAAGAAACCAATAATAGGAGAACTGATCTGCACAAAGTGCCTTGAGCTTCTCACAAAAAAAATAAAAATACAAAAGGACTTTACAGAACAGATCTGCCAACTTCAAGATAGAGTTAATGGTCCTTTCAAGATAATCGGCGCGATTGCATGCCATGATCACCATGCTGCCACTTGGGTCTGATATATTCGAACAAAAAGATATCAGCAACTAAGACCAACAAAATTGGACTTATAAACTAGAGAAGCTAAATAGCATATTATTGTCAGAAGAAAACCTGTATTTTGTCCACCCGTCTTTGAAGGCCTTTAAACTGAAGATTAGCAAAAGAGAAACTTTAGTAGCACTTAAGACATTCCACCAGCAAATCGGTTATGCCATATGCTTAAGTGTGTAATTTTAACAATAACAAGGGGATACATGATGAAACCGACTGATAGACCTGCATAACAATTAAAAGCATAAAAAACCTCTAAAGATGCCTTTAAGGAGATTGACTGAAAATTAACGTAATCACTCCACTCGATTTTGTCAGCAGGGAGGATATCCATCTAAGACAGCTCAGTAAGCATTCTTTGCTTCTACTTTTCATCGTTTAGAGCTAAATGTCGTAATCTTCTACCCACTGTGCTCCTTTATGCTTTGTTTGGGAATGGATTGAAGTAAATAGGTGAAGAAAAATTGGGAATTTTTCCAAATGTTCCCTCTATTCTTCTCACCGAAAATTTGAATTTTTCCCAAATTTCAACACCACCTTCCATTTTTCCCTCCCCTCCCCTCCTCTCCCAAACAAAACCTTTATGTTATCTCCCGAAAGGCTCTTGCAGTGCAACCATTTGACAGAAGAAGTTGGAGCAAAGGAATATGTAATGTAATCCGTTTTGGTCCATCTGCATAAGCAGATATTTGGCAATACCTACCTGAATAGATTCCAGAATATTACATCTCCTTAATTCATCTTTATGAATGAAAGCATAGGTAGAGACTTGAGTACTATATGAAGTAGTAAGCAAAGAAGCAATAGGTGGGCAAAGTAGCAGCTAGGATAAAAAGGCTAGGGTAAAATTATTCATCAACATCAACATCACCTTTATCCCAAACCAGTTGGGGTCGGCGGTTGATGAACCCGAAGCGAAAAGCTTAAAATATACTAAAATAAAAGCAAAAACATGGGTATCCCAAAAATAAAATAAATAAATAAATAGAAATAAATAGAAAAGACTAAACAGGGTACTCTGGAACATAAGGAAATCCCCCCCTCTACAATGCGAATAACTTTCCTCTACTCCGTGCTAAGAGAGACGTACGCCAATCTATTTCCCACTCCATTAAATCTTGTTTTACTACCTTCCCCCAAGTAAGTTTCGGCCTGACCTCGTCCTTTCTTCATATCATGTTCTCGATAACACACTTCTGTTCTTATCAGAGCATCTAGGGGTCTACGGAGAATATGTCCAAACCATCTCAATCTATGTTCTCTCTTCTTCTCTGCCACCGTTACTATTCCAACTTTTCGTCGAATATCGTCATTTCTTATCTTTAATCCATCCTATATGACCACACATCCATCTTAACATCCTCATTTCAGCTATCCTAATTTTATGCTCATATTGCTTCTATACTGGCCAACATCAGCTCCGTATAGCATTGCAAGTCTTATTGCCGTTCTATAAAATTTTTCCTTTAACCTAAGAGAGATTTTGTAATCACACAAAAACCTTGATGCACTGCGCCATTTCATCTAACTGCTTTGATTCTATGGCTAACATCCTCATCAATCTCCCCCCTTTTTGCAAAATTGATCCCAAATATCTAAAAGTATCTTTCTTAGGTACCTTCTATCCAAGCATATCCACGAATTCTTGATCACCTCCTCTTGTCGTGACGAACTCACGCTTCATGTCTTCCGTCTTACTCCGAACTTAACGTAAATTTTTGGACTCTAACGTTTTCTCCATAATTCTAATTTAGCACTAACCCCAGCCCTGGTCTCATCAATAAGTACAATATCATCAATAAGCAAAGAAGCAATAAGTGGGTAAAATTATAAATACTCAAAAAGAATTTCCAAGAACTTAATCTCTTTACTCAATACTTTCTGATCCAGAACTAAACACAGCATGTTCTGCAAACTTCACAAGCTGCACAAGGCTATATCCAAACAACCCCCCCCCCCCCCCCCAAAAAAAAAAAAACCGAAAGTTTAGTGGGATTATGTGGTATAAAGGGCTTTGTCTCACAGGCGTGCAGTCAATTTTATGATGAGTGTTTCTCTTTTGAATGCGTCCTGGTTGATGCTAGCTTAGTTTCTACTGTCTATCTCTATCAATTTAAATATATTTTACAATTTCTGCATCCATAATGTGCTCACCTCACTAAAACCAACAATTTACGGTCTTATTCTGTATAGTCTAGTGATGTTTTCTTTCAATTTGTTCTTGTACATTTCTGATATGCAAGAACATTTCTTCTATCGTTTAATCCTCCGTTGTCTATAAGAAATATTCAATCTCCAATTTAATTGAGAAAGGGAAGTTAAACAAGAAGAAGAAGAAGAAGAAGTAAATTCAACTGAAAGCTATGCGTAGATAAATATTGCCACATTATCATGGAGCCAAAAGTACATCATCTGGAAAAAAAAATTGATATCCACAACCATGTTTATTGAATCATGATAATCATTTAGAAATTTCTCACAGCAAGTAAAGAAAAATTAGCAACAACTTCTACATAAATCAATTAGTGTATTGGTTAACCATCTTCCCCAGTGAGAATATTAAATGTTTTTTATTGCAAACATGTCATAATTCTTAAAGAAAGGCCATCAAAGTAGGACTAAATTGGTAGAATAGACTGATAGTAAAAGGACCTTCGTAACTTTTAAAATTTAAAATCACCTACTGCATAACAACTAGAATGAGCAAGTCAAAATAAAATGAGAAAGAAGTATAAACAAGTGGAGCAGAAATACTAGACTAACATACATTCAAGATCTTGAACAAGAGCTTTCATCTGCCCATATTCTTCATCTTGTCGTTTCTTATCCTCTGAGTTTCAGACACCAAGTGGGTGAAGCATATAGATCAAGGCACATTCAAAAGCAAATACATTGCAGATTGAGTAGGATGAATGATAAACAGGATTCTTCCAACATCAAAGAGAGGTCAAGTAGTAGAACTCCACAGCACAAGAATGATAATTAATCTCCTTTAGTTTTAGTCACTCGGTAAAATTTTGAGTTTCTATAAGTAAAGTACTGCATCACAACAATCGCGATTAAACTCCAAATTGGTAGAATCCAGAAATGCAGAATGTGGTTTTCCTGATGCACAAAGCCAGACAAGTGCTAAAAGATTCATATGCTGCAAGCTTTCATATGATCCATATATTTCCAGTCCTCTACAGAAAACAGCATGAGGGAAACACATGCTACAAGCAAATTATCACACCTTCTAGGTCCACAATACGGCTTTGTTGCATGCTTATCTGATCAATTAGTTTTCGCATTTGAACTGTACAACGAGTCTCGGCTTCAACCTGTAAAATGTGGGTTAGGAAAGGGGGGATGCCCGCATTAGATTTCTGGTGTCTGCCGCACTCTCCTCCCTCCCTCTCATATTTTCATAAACTATAGCATCATAAAAGCATTTCGTGTTGTTACCCATAAGCTACTCCTTCCAAAAGGACATAAGCATAGGAAACACGTTTACATAACAAGACCATCCAAAGACCAAACCAACAAAAAATGCAACAGGTTCCACCATTAGAACTTCTTGACTCAATCATTAAACACAATACATGAGAATTACTACCATCATTTAAGTGTGATCCTCTCGAAAGCTACTCCTCCCAAACGGCAGCAGCACAATAAGACCATTCAAAGACCAAACCAACTAAATATGTAATGGGTTCGCCATTAGCACTTCTTCACTAACAATAAAACACTACTTGAGAATTACCATCATTTAATGGGGTATCCTATCCTCACTCGAACAGATTGACTCTTTCCATCGACATTTCAAGCAAGATAGAAATTTACTAGAAGTTGGATGAAAGAGAGACTCAGCACTTAGCATTGTCAAATATATGGTTAGTATGACAAATTCAGAAAGGCTGCTCCCACACGGCAAGGAAAAGGTTCCACCACATGCTCAATATTTCTTTTTTAAATTCACTAGCTGGACAGAGTTTCAGATATAAAGTTACCTAAGCTAGAAGTACTTACTTGAAAGTCTAGATGCTGGCTGCACATGATAAAAGAAGTTTACTAGGTACAAATGCGTATCCTTTTGGAAACAAAGCTAGAGGTTCAAATGGCCATCAATCCAGAATGAGAGACAGCATGAGGTATTAGGATAGACTTACGGCAGCAGCAAGTCGATCAGCATATTCCGATTGTGTCGTGAAAAGACGCATCTAAGGGAGAGGACAAAAAAAAAAACAAAACAAAAAGATATAAGTCAAACGAGTAAAGATATAATGTTGGTGGACAAACAGATGAAGTAAGGACAACCATTAGACACATATACTAATGCAAGAAGAATTGATCATGAAAGCCAACATGACCGTTACATAGGTATGCACATTGCTTGATGCTGAAGCATCTCTTTAAAGCCGAAGCAAAACAATAAATTTGGGGAAGAAACTGAACTGAAAGATTCAACTGAAACTGGAGAATAGAAAAGTTGAACACGAATCCTTTTTCCTGGCCAAGAACGTTTTGGATATCTGTTTTGATAATCATAAGATAAGGCATTTCCCATACTATTGAACAGTACTTTACACATAAAATGGGAGAGCTAAAGGGCTGAAAAGGCAGCAGTTGAAGGTGAATCTAGAAAAAAAAAATAGTTTAAATTGTCATAGATTATTAGCATATCCCAAGATAGTATTATTATAATTCTTGATGGTTCCTCAATAACTAAAAATCCATGAATGAGGTAAAAGGCAATACAATACTGTACTCAATCATAAGATGCCTTGTCCTTTACCAGAAACCAGACCAGCGGAGAAAATAAAAATGAGTTTCACCTAAAATACTACCACCAAAGCATCAAATACTCGAATTAATGGACCCATATTTTACTCTTCAGAGTAGTTTCTAAGCCCGATCCTTCTTCAGCAGATCTGTCAAAGCCTTCGGTCAAGCTCTTTCATCGATCCCTTTAGCTAGCCCAGAGGCGAGGAGGGATTTGAACCCCTGACACGGGATTCGTAGCCACATGCTCTAATCCTCTGAGCTACAGGCCCCGCTCTTGAATCAAAGTATCTATTCATTTTTCCAACAAATTACCTAGAATTGGATCTGAAATTCCCAAAGTACTATTTGTCCATGGTCATCAAAGAAAAATTCTCCAGAGTAACACCGGAACAGAGCCCAGAGGCGACTGCCATCTAAAATTACAGTATTTTACAGTTACGAGACCTTGTGCAATTAATAGACGATCCACAGCCACTCTAATTTTCTACATCATTACTAGGAGTAGAGGACCTAGTACTAACAACCTCTTCTGATTTGTTCTACATCAAACGCTTCGTTTACATGTTAGGAAAGAAGCCTTAATCCTTGTGTCTCGCATGATTTCGTAATTACTTTAGTTCAGCGACTTACTCAAGCAAACGAAAAAGGAACAAAATCTCTGGTTCATATGCGGTGTCAAAATACATAAGCTAAGATTAAGCTGCATTTGAATTTGCCCGTATTTTCAGTCCATCAGCATTAGCAAACTGAAAGTTCAGCGCGAAACAACTTTTTTGGTATTCATTCACGTCAGTCTCAGCTTCTGAATTCTATTGGCGTTTAAGAAAGAAGCGAACAACACAAACCTACAGAACGACATATAACCCCTTCAATAATATAACAAAACCTCAAGAATGATTCTTGCCATGAAAGAAGCAAACACACTCTCCTCTCAGCGTAGCTCACGACTCCCAACAATTTAGGCTCAACAAAGCAGCTACGAGCGCAAATGCACGTCGATCGGTAGTTCAAACCGCAACATACCTGATCGCGAGAGAAAGGGGACTAAGAAATCACCTGGATGTAGATGAACGCCACTGCCGCGGCGAGGAGGAGGAACCGGAAGTCGCAGAGGAACTTGTGCACCATCGTCTCTCCGGAGCGGCGGGGAATCGCCGTAGCAGCTGAAGATCACGCGGCGGAGTTGTCGAGAGCACTGGACATAGACGACTGGAAAGGACGGATCAGGTCGAATAATTCTGCGAAGGCTATAATGGCGATCCTCGAGCGTCGATGTTGGGCGCTTTGCTCTTCGTCTCGTGCTTTGATGATATGTGGAAGCGGCGACGACGACGACGACGACTCCGAGGGGCGAGTCAAACGAAGCCGAGCCGAGGCGAGAGACTGGGTTTCGGAGTCGGACTATCGGAGCGAGCCGGACGAAGGCTGTTTGGAGACGAGGCTTTGCTATTCTTCGTCGGCGTAGCCCGAATCTGAGCTCTCGAGTCCGATCCGAGATTTTTCTTAGGTAAGCTTTTCTCAAGGGTCAACCCGGCCCAATAAGCCCGACTAATTCTTTAGCCGGGAAAAACAAATTGTGAGAACTTTTCTTAAAGGAAAATGAGGCAAATGGTCCATTAATTTTGGTCTAATATGTAGTATGATCTTTGAATTTTTAATTTACTTAACATGATCATCGAGTTTTACTCAAATGTGTAATGTTGTCTCTGAACTTTTGAATTGGTTGATATGGTCCTACATATTCAATTTAATACATAGGTTATACGAATATGTTTAATGTTGTCCGTAAACTTAAATTAATGGAATGATGATAATAAACCTTCATATATAGTGTAGGAATTAAACTAAACATGTGCCAAAAGTTCAAAAATTAGATTAAATAGAGTAAACATTTAAGGACCACATTACACATCGTGGTAAAGTTCACGGACTATATTGGATAAATTAAAAGCTCATGATTGCACATTGAGCCAAAGTTCATAAACTTATCTCATTATCCTTTTTCTTAATTAATCATCGTGGACTTCATTCGATGCTTTTGGCATCATAAATCACTTCTTCTTTTTTTGGTCGAACGTCAAAAATCACTTGAACGGAGTGTGATCGAACAATTGTAATCTTCTCTTCATAAATTCTAATAAACCCATCTCATTGATCTCTTCGTGAAAGTTAAGCACACCATCGAATTATGTACATTCATTGTGACAAGCTCACTTTTTGCATTTTCTTTTTCTCGACTTGAATCGCTGTGCCTTTGTCTACGCTTCCGTTTGGCCTATGTAAATCTTCGATAATGACCTTTTTTTAAGAAAATTCAGGAACTTGTGTACATATTTTTCTTATGTAGGAAAGGACAAAAAGGACCTAAAATAAAAGGGAGAATGATACAAATTGATCCCTGAACTTTGACTTAATATGTAATGTGATCTACGAATTTTTAATTTGCCTAATATGGTCTCTGAACTTTAACTCGATATTTAATGTGGTCCTTAAATTTTTAATTTGTTTAATGTAGTCCATAACTTTTGAAACATATTCAATTTAATCCTTGAATTATAAGAAAATATTCAAAGTCGCCTTTGGACTTGAATTAATGGAAGAACTACGTTGAATATCATCTTATAATTTTAGAACTAAGTTAAACATGTTTCAAAAATTTATGGACTATATTGATCAAACTAAAAGTTTAAGGACTACATTGCATATTGGACTAAAGTTCACGGACTATATGGGTCAAATCAAAAGTTTAAGGACCACATCGTAATTTAGAGCAAAATTCAGGGATCATTCGTGTCATCATTACAAAATAAAATGATGACTTGGATGCAATGGACAACTGAGCCCATGAGAATGCATGTGGCATTCAGTGATTGGCTTGTTTGAGCATCGCAAATAAACTTTTCGCATTATTTAGTAAACAAGTTTGCATAATTTCTTAGCATGTATAGCATTGATTATATTTCAATATATTTTTCATTTATATGCATGTTAGTACACGCGCCACTGAAAATGGATTAATAGAAAAAGTTCATTTAATTGATCGGTCACTAAAAATCCTTAATGATTAATTAACACAATGTTTGCAAATGTTCCTATTTAGTTATTTTTAATGCAAATATGGCTATACATAAAAAGTCATAAGGATTGAAATTAGGAAAAATTTCAAATACTCGAAGTGCCATCATTTTCTAAATAAATGGTCTAAAGTAATTGTTATTTTAAATAACGGTTTGAAATGGATACTAATTCAAATAAGAGATTAAAGTGATCATATCAATCTCAAAAAATGGCTTTTCACTAGTAGGTCAGGGGCATTTTCATCATTTACTCTTTATTATTATTATTTTTCTTTATTTATTTCCCTCTTCTATATTTTTAAGAATGAAAAAAAAACCACAAGTCTCCCATCTGTGTTTTTTTTTATTTTAATTTTTTTGTATTTCTTAATTTAATTTAATCAAAAATTAAGTTAAAATGTATTTTGATGAAAATACCCTTGATCGCCGAAATATTTGGCTACCCAGCAAACGAGATTAGATCTTTATTTGAAACAATCACAAGCACTTCAGTCTCTTATTTAAAATAATGACGGCACTTTAGGCATTTATATGAAATAAAGACCACTTGAGGCCCTTCCCTATTTGAGAAAATGAATGCACTTTGAGAATTTTCCCTTAAATTCCAACAACAAATTTAATATTCATACGAAAACAATGTGGTGAAGTATTGTTCGTTTTAGATTGAGTAGGTAGCCATCAACAGAAAGATATATATCCTTTTGTTTAGCTTGACCTAAAATTCTTGTGATATATGATAAGTTTTTTATTTTATTTTTATGTTTCATAGGCTGTATAAATTATTTTTTTTACATTATTCATTTCTATCTCACTAATGATTTTAATTTTTAATCAATTATATAAAGAAAATAGTTGGTTAACATCAACGATAGAAATGGCAATGAACATTTAGTAAACGTTACCCACCCATCAGTGACCCAGCTGGTTTGCGCTCTGGTCCTTTCACGAGAGGTCCTGGATTCGAACTTCGCTGGGTACCAGTGATTTAAGCGGAGGGTCGTGGCGATGGGATGCTGCGCTAGCCCTCCCGGAGGATTAGTCGAGGTGCGCGATCCGTACGGACAGTAGCCCGGACACCTTTGATACAAAAAAAAACATTTAGTAAACGTTAATAATTATAGATTGGTGATATAATTGACAAAATCGTGTATTTTAATTAGATATGGTGATCGTGGCATTTAGTCTTTAAACTTCTAAACTAACTTAAAAAAATTTGTCATCTTATAATAACGATACAAACTAATTTTTTGAGTCTTTCGATATTCTTTACAATCCACCTAAAGAGAGATCATATACAAAAATTAATTTAATTGTCAATATAATCTCTTTCTATTCATATCGTCTCTTTCTATTCATTTTATATATAAATTTAAGTAAAGTAGGCTTATGCAAAACCTCAATTCACGTGACGAGATATGCGCCTGGTTTAAAAGAGTCACAATACATCTTGGCAAGCACATACGCAAAAAATCTGTTACTTCACACATAAAGAGAAAAAAAAAATTCAAATAGTC
Organism: Psidium friedrichsthalianum; assembly: GCA_019149425.1. Lineage (NCBI taxonomy): Eukaryota > Viridiplantae > Streptophyta > Magnoliopsida > Myrtales > Myrtaceae > Psidium > Psidium friedrichsthalianum. The sequence continues at coordinate 24,955 of JAGVVM010000947.1, read as the reverse complement.
AATTTATCACGACGGTTGGCCAATTTTACATTCTTCATCACAAAGTATTCGAGTGAGGAGGAAAAAATGGAAAGCCGATTCCATTTAGACCATGGAAAACCAATTCTTGAAAAAAGATTTTCTTTTTAATATTGGTCAATTATATGGTTTAGAAATATTAATTCATCAAAGATATCTTCATAATTAACGGATTTTTTTTAAGATTTTTTTTAGAAGATCCAAATAATCATAATAAAAAAACATTTTTTGAATTCCTTATTTTTTTTATCGGAGCAAATAGAGCAAGACGAGAATTGCTTTAAACTCAATCCCGTTACAAGTAACTCGTTCACAAACCGGAAAACCTGGAAACTTCCAAGTTCCAACCGACTTCCGCTTCATCTTCCCTCTCTCTCTCAAGTCACAATCGACCCTACTGAAGTGACTGAACTCCCGAAAAAGTTTCAATTTTTTTCAACCGAAAGGGCGACTCCAGCTCTTCTTCTTCCTTTCTTTCCCAAGCCTTGGCGCACACGGCGCAAACGTGGACGTATTCTGAGCAAGAGAAAGTCATTTACTCACGGCCTAAACACGTGTTCAGGCCCCAATTTGTGCGTAACCCCGACGTCTTTGCCGCACATATTCCTCCTCTCCTTTGACGGCTCCGAGTTTCTTGGATGAGTTCATTTTCGCTTCCTTGTGTTCGAGAGAGAGCAATGAGAGGGGTCGAAGGGAGAATCTTTGAGGAGTTCTCACCTGGGTACTATGGCATTTGCACTGTTGGAGGTATGCTGAGCGCTGGCGCTACCCATCTCGTGGTCACGCCTCTTGATGTCTTGAAAGTGAACATGCAGGTCAGTTCTCGAGTTATTAACCCCAAAGAAGGAACATCAAAGAACTATACCTATATGTGCATGTTCTGATTTGTTCATTTGCGTTGGTTTCGTGGTTGCGTGGTTTGGTTCTTGCTGTGTTGCACCCATATAAGCTCGACGAGACTTTGCTTGAAACGGCGTTTGCTTGATTAGTTGTATTAGTGCCTTTCCAAATGTCAGCGCGTCTGCGAAGGTTACAAGAGAAGGGTGGAGTGTGGACTTTCATTCTATGTATAATACGGCGTACAATCTATGGAAGATACAATTTTCATACGAGTTTGTAGCGTAATGCAAAGTCAAAGGATTTTCACACTGCAAGGTCTAAATTCTTCTGTTGTACCAATGGAGTGGGATGGTGTCCCGTCTCATGTCTATGCTCTTTACATCATGGAGAAATGAAAAGTAACATCTTAAATCTTAGTAGTGCAGTGTGAGGTCAGCCATCTGATCACCTTTTGGACCAGAAGAAAAGAAAAGAAAAGAAAAGAAAAGAAAATGTGATCACCTAAGGCATTTTAGCAGTATCACTCCGGTTCCAATTGGCTCTCTTAATCTACTTACTCATGGTGTTTAAGAAAACGAGGCAAAAGTAACAGAAAGGTGATTGAGTTGAATTGCCCGGAGTAAACAAAGAACTGAGACTTGGCTAAGATATCCATGTGCCAAAAAGACATGCCAATTTTCAATAGACAGGTATGGAGGTAAACAGAAAACAAGTTTTCCTCCAAACTCTATGACTTCCCATTTGATAGCTGAAATTGATTAATATGTTCCAGGTTTATCCGATTAAATATCATGGCATGGCATCGGGATTATCGGTTCTTTGGAGAGAGCAAGGACCTTCTTCTCTCTGGAGGGGTTGGTCCGGCAAGTTGTTTGGATACGGCATCCAGGGAGGCTGCAAATTTGGTCTCTACGAGTACTTCAAGAAACTTTACTCTGATTTGCTGGTTGACCGCAACAGTAGTCTCGTATTCTTTCTAAGCAGCGCTTCTGCTCAAGTATTTGCAGACGTCGCTCTATGTCCCTTTGAAGCTGTCAAGGTTCGGGTCCAAACGCAGCCCAGCTTTGCAAAGGGCTTGGTTGAGGGGGTTCCGAAATTGTATAGGACAGAAGGTCTCTCCGGGTATGGTACCGAAACTTTGATCTTACTTTCTTTTTAAAATGAATCAATTGTGTTTGAAGTTTATATCTCACTGCAGCTTCTACCGTGGGATACTTCCTCTCTGGGGCCGTAACCTTCCATGTAAGCTCATTGGCATGACGGTCACTGTCACAGCGAATACCATGAATCTCATATTAATTTCTGATATCTATTAGCTGAAACGTTGATTAAAGTCTGATCGTCATTGGCCTTTCCATATAATTGCTGGGTAGCTCATATTCATATTGGATCTCCTGATGCCTAATTTGGGCACTCTGCACCATCCATTTCCTTGGTTATCTCCATGTACCTGCAGATAATTTCTGATTGATGCTTGTTAGTTCGCTAGGTCTGTCTTTTATGTTTATGAAAGTTATACTTGAAATGTTAGGTCTTGGAAGAGGGCTAACTGAATCTCTCTCTCTCTCTCTCTCTCTCTCTCTCTATATATATATATATATGTCACATGTCAGAATAGTATATTTAAGTTTCCAGATAAGGGTTTTCTTTACATAATCCTCATGCAAGATGTATATATTAGGCACGTGATGCAATCTTTCCGGGGAATGAATTAAAGAAGTTACACTTGTGCCACTTCAGTGCTAAGTGATCTTGCGGTTCCTTAGAAACAGAAGTGTAGCTAGTGGCACCTGATTAAGACATCAGTTATGTGGTTACTCCTTGAATTTGTCAATTCCTTCCATGCCATTCAGCTTATCCGAAATGCGCTGATAGATTTGCAGGGTTATGGTGTCTTTTTTTATTTCTTCTTGGTCACGCTCATCCTCATATCTTTTCCGTGGCACAGTCTCTATGGTGATGTTCTCCACATTTGAGCATTCAGTGGGTCTGATATATCGACAAGTTCTCAAAAGGAGAAAGGAGGAGTGCTCAAGGACCCAACAGCTTGGTGTCACTTGTTTGGCAGGTTATGCAGCCGGTGCTGTTGGTACTGTGATTTCTAACCCTGCTGACAACATCGTTGCGTCTCTTTACAACAGAAAAGCTGAAAATGTAGTACAGGTATCTTTCTTTTGAAGATTTAGTTTGTTGCTCATTGTTTCTCTGGACTGTAGAATAATGAATTTTAAGATTTCCAAGGATTTATTTTTGTCTTAGGCAGTGAAGGATATTGGCTTTGTCAATATGTTTAGAAGAAGCCTTCCTGTTCGTATCATGATCGTCGGACCTGTTATTACATTGCAGTGGTTCTTGTATGACACGATTAAAGTGCTAAGCGGACTGTAAGTATACTTTACCTTTTCCATTTCATCAAGGAGTTGCTAATGATGCATCGCTTAAATGACTAACCCCTAACCAATGAGAAGTACTTGAATTTACTGACAATGTGCTCATTTTTCTGCGTCTTTAGCTCTATCTGGTATTTACTTGAAGCATCTAGTTAAACATTGTCACATTCAGGATCCATGCTACCTGCTTTTGTGGGAATCATCTAATTAAACACCAAATTTTCTATCATAAACTGCTGGAATCTCAATTTGAGAGTAGTAAAGTGAGGTGCAATTTGTTGTTCATTTGGTCTATTTAGTTACACAGAGCATCGTCTTGATCATCCTTTTAAGGTGTGGCATTTTTGCACTGGCTGAAAATTTGCTGGTATCTCTTGGGTTTCATCTGAAAAAAGAAAGGATGAAAATGGAGGACAAAACATGTGATAGTATGAAGTAATTGGTAGATGAAATTCAAATTTTGAGACACAATAGAGATTATAACCTCAGTTCAGTTGCTGGGACAACTTATACCCTTTTCCAGATGGTAGACCTTACGAGTATTTCTCTGCTACCGTGAATCGTTCAATATGCTGATGAACACATCCTCATCATAATCAATTCCCTAGTCACCAAGGCTTGGTTTTGACTTATATGGAGATTTCTGTGGTTAGAGTCTATTTTTCTGCTTTCCTTTGGAGGACACCATCTGATTAATTTATTCTGTTCCAATTTCTCAGGCCTACCAGTGGAGGGATTCGCAGTCGCCTAGAAGAAGAAGCTAATTTGTCAATTTGAGTTCTAACAGCCCCCTGATCAACCGTTTCTTTACCAAACAAGGAAGCTCATCTACCTCTGCCGAACTTCCGGATTCACTGCAGTCCATTGAAGACGAAGTCTAGCCTTCACTGTACAGTATTTTTTTCCCCTCTCAGATCAATCCACAGCTACCCCACTGATTCAGAAAATTTTATAGACTCTAAGACTTTTGCTGTACCGATTGTTGGGGCTCTATTTGCTTAGGTTGTAACGGTTGCTTGCTCTGATTCAGAAAATTTTATAGACTCTGATGTTGTATGAACGAGCGCAGGCTGAGCACACACACAGAAGCTAGAAAATGGGTCTTTGAACACCCTTTCTTGCCATGCAAGCTATCTCCCCTTCTCAAGTTGCCATTCTTATGCAATTGCTCCTCTCTCATTTGAGTAGCCCAATTTTTTGGGGGGGAAGGTGAGAAGGGAAAAACTTCATTACAAGATCATCTTCCCCTTTTTTGCATTGCACTTGTATGGATTGTGATGTTTATTTTCTAGCATTGTGAACATTGAATCGATGGACTAGTGAGATAATTTGGAACTTGGTTTTCAGAAGGAGGAAGACAGTAAATTTTCCCTTCCTCCCCTGTATGTCGTGTTGCGAATATGCAGTGACTTATATTGCGGGGCATTATTGTTCTGCTTGATTGCTTTATCATGTAAGCTCACTCTTACATTAAGGATGGACAGGTCAGTTCTTGAAAAAGCTAGTTGCGGATAGAAATCGCGGATTACAACTTATGGAGGCAAAGAAATAAGGCCTTTTTTTTGTGTATGTGTGTGTCTCGGGCCTATTCCAAGGTAAGGCCGATTCAGTGCTTCATTTCGGGCTTCCTGGAATTGGCTCGGTTCTCGGTTCTAACCCTGCAATCGGATTACTTGAATCATGTTCACCCCTAATATATATGGTTTCGTCAGGATTTAATCTCTGAAAGGAAATAGAATTTGCTGATCCTATGAAGAAAAGAAAAGAATTACTTCCTTGTCTTAATTTGAGTCAAGCGAGGGCTTCCTGGTCTTGCGAATACTTACAGCTTCAATTTTCTATCAACCCATTAATCTCACACCACATAGGTTTACGGAGTACTAAACAACCTATCAAAACCAATAAAATATCATAATGTTTTTCCAAAGTTTTGCACCTTTATATAGCATTAATTGCCCACAATGATCCAAGTATGGGTGGGAAGAACTAAGATACAAGGCCTATCCAAGGTTAGATAATTTGGGCCTATCCAACTTTTTACTTACTTTGTTTGGTTTGAGTATTTTTTTTGTATGCTTTGCATTTGATCATTTGATTAATGACGAAATGTAATAAATTTTATGCAATGGAAATATCACATTTTACGACATTTTGTACTTAGGATAAAGCACCGTAGGTGTGTAGGTAGATAAATATAATCTTTGTACGCAATCTACCAAAACGTTAATGCGGTGCAAAGAGTTTTTCGAAGGGAAGCGAGATAAGATTGGGTCAATTGCTGAAAATCCTAGATGGTTAGAGATAGGAAAAAGTACTAAAAAAAGTCCTAAACCTATTGTATTTGTATCAATTCACCCCTAAAGCTTTTTGCATTGGTATCAATTCAGTCCATTCAGCCAATTTTGATCCCGAAACTTGATAAATCATTTACCTAGGCCACCCTATTAAAAAGTTTAGATTTACTTTTATAAAAAAAAATCCCAAACACTTGAACAAAACTAGTGATAATTAGTAATAGCCACCATTTCAAGTTGGGTGAGGCTATTTCCACTCTCTACGACTAAATCCACCCAATTTTCACCAAAAAAATAAAATTGCCCTCTATCATTCAATTCCAATTTAAATTGGTGGTCCCAAATTTATTTACTTTTTTTTTTTTCAGTTTTCTATATCTATGTAGAATCTACCTACCATAATTAGGAATTTCATATGTTTATTTTGTTATTATAGATTTCCACGTATATTAAAGCCCCTATGATTTTTTTTATTGTTATATATTACTTCGAAAACAGAAATTTTGAAATCTAGTTCTTTTTTTCATTGTCAATCAAATTTGTCGATAAATTGTTAAGTAAAATGAAATTTAATTAAATTCAAACATTGCATATAATAATTTCTTTTTTGAAAATGCCAGTGAAATATCATCATTTTGTGTTGACAAAAATCAATATCATTTATGAACTGTTTACGAGAAAATGTCAAGAGACCTCATTGTGCATAATATTTTTAGTGTATTCCTAGATATTCCTCTAACATCTTACATGTTTTGTAGAAAAGTATTTTGTCAATATATTAGGGAAAAACATAAATTTTTCGATATAGTATATAAAGATACTTGATATATATTTTAGACTAATGAAAATAATCAAAGTTTCATCAAGAAAGTGAGCTTTTGAGATAAGAGGGACAAAAAATAGAGAAGTTCTATGACATTAATGATGAAGAAGAGACTTCGAATTCTATACTATATCAAAGAATGTATTTTTTTTCCTTACTCGGAGTATGTAAATCCTTAAATAGGAATATCGGACAATGAACTTTTCTTTAATACCCTAAATAAAAAAGCATGTGAAATACTTAACTATGGTAACTATCCTTATTAGAAAAGTAAAAGAATAATAATAATAAAAAGAATGAGTGGGAGTCATCATTTTTAAATTGCAATTGAAAAATTGAGGGTGGTTTTGTCTTTTAAGTGTAAATATGAGTGAATTTAGTCATTTAGGAAATGAAAATCGCGCCGTTCAAATAGGGGTTCTCTTTTGACCAAAAAAAGAGTATGGGCTTATATTTTAGACTTGATTTTATTTGATGTTCATTGATCTTAAATTTATTCTCGATCTTCTATTTTAGGATTGCAGGGTTTGAATAGTTTGACCGTTTTGGTAAATTGAAATGGTCTACTATTTTTTTTAGGGTGAGATGTGTTCATTTGCTATTACGTGTGTTGTGGGTATCCGACTACTTTAATGAGTGAAATTGACATTTTATGATAAAACCACGTGATGAATTTGGGACGCATCCCAATATTTTTCATTTCTTTATAAGGTTGCAATATTTGAAAATGTTTATATGCTATAGCTCCGAACAATTACTTCCAGACATGACGTTAAAGTTTGCATTTGGTCGTCCAAATTTTTAGTCAGGATAGGATCAGATATGATAGAATATAAAATCAATGGATTTTACTATATTTAATTTGCTATTTGGTGAATCACATTAATAAAAGCCAAATATTTTTAGATCTTATCACGTCTATTATTTGATATAAACGGCATATCATTGTAAATAAACCTAAAAATTGTACAAATGAAAAAAGGGTAAAAATCTCTCACAATTACCTTTATCATCATCATCATCATCATCCCTCTCTTTTTAAATTAGTTTAATTTTTAATCCTTTTTTCCCCTTCCATCGTTCACTAATAAAATTTTATTGAATAGTGAACTGTACTAATATACCTAAAATACAAAATACCTAAAATATGTAACGAAATATAAAAAATAAATATATATCAAATTATATTATAAGATAGAAAGAAGTTTGAATATCAGGAATAAATAAAAAAACTTTTTTCTTATTTTTGCATCATTTTGAATTCTTCTATGTTAGAATTTAAATATTATTTATATTCAAATATTGTTCGAATTTTTTTAATTTAAGAAGTTTGCTATTAAAAACATAAATTTTTATATTATTAATATTAGAAATCTTATCCATCTTTACCGTACCTTCATTGTAGGACAAAATTATCGTGATCTTATCTCTCTTATATCCGACTTTTTTGGGCAAACTTCCAACACAAGATTTAGCAAATTTTCTTTCCCAAACCTGACATTTCATTGAACCGGGTTGATCTCCACATTTGATTTTCTGCGTCCCAAGTGTGAGTTTCGTGCAGGGCCCACAAAATCAACGGTTGCCATATGAACTTGCCGCAGTAGATCCGGGTCTACGGAAGAAGTCGTCCGACAAAGCTAGAAGAAGAGGGAGAATGACGATGCAGAGAACAATGGACGAGAGTAGAGAAACATGCAGGGCCGCATGATCCGAGAGAGAGAGAGAGAGAGAGAGAGAGAGAGAGAGAGAGATTGTGTTTCGGGTGTCCTGTTCTTTTTCCCTTTGACCAGTAGACAACAAAATGTGCGCGGATTGGCCTTTCTGACGCCCAAAAATAACGGGAAAACTAACTCCAACGAGACAAGGGAAGGGAAGAAATAAAAGCATCGCGCTCGCATTTAGCGCCATCAGCGTCGTCCTCGCCATCTCCCTTCCTCTTCTTTCGTGCAACGTGATCTCCATCTTTGTCTCGGACGCAAGCTTCGTCAACCCTTTTCGTCACCTGCAATTCCTGCGCGCTTTTATACCAGGTCTTTCTCTCTCTCTCTCTCTCTCTCTCTGCATGTTGATGTGTACACGTCTCTACGTGTGATTCTTTATGATAAAAATTCGTCTTTCCCAGATTTAGCAGAGGCAGGAGCTATTCGTGTACAGATATATCGAGCTCTGTTTGATCTATTTTTTCCCTGTTCTTGTCTGTCCTCATGAATTTCCAGCTTTGAACAAATCAAGCCAAAAGCGTTGATTTGTCATGGAAATCTTCGAATCTTGCAAGATGTTGCCTGTCAATATGTGGCTTGCTATTCAAGTTTGAGGCATCTAATCTGGGTTTAGCTCAAAATTTCGTCTTTGTTTCCTTTTTTTCCCCCTTAACCTTTCTGCAGTTGTGCGATTGATGAGACCTATTTGGATGAGGTAAAAGCTGTGAAGTCGTCCTGATTGCTTTTTGCTTTTATGGGCAACGCATGCCAAGGATCTCTCCATGAGAAGTATTTTCAGGGCTACGATCAGCCCCTAGAGAATTCCACCGATCCCAGGAGGAACCCGCCATCTGATCGATCCAATTACGGTCACTCGCTGTCTTGCTTGACCTCTGAGAAACTCGTGGCGCCAGAGTTTGACGGGAAGAAAGATAGCAAACGTAACGATAATTCACCGCTCGTAAGTCCTTGTAAGAAAGATATCGTCATGAGGAGGAGCGCTGATAACCAGGCTTATTATGTATTAGGCCATAAAACCGCTAACATCAGGGACCTCTACACGCTAGGTCGTAAGTTGGGACAGGGTCAATTCGGGATTACTTACTTATGCACGGAGAATGCCACGGGTATGGACTATGCGTGCAAGTCGATCACAAAGCGGAAGTTGATCTCTAGGGAGGATGTGGAGGATGTTAGGAGGGAGATCCAGATAATGCACCATTTAGCTGGTCAAAAGAATATTGTCATGATTAAGGGTGCTTACGAGGATCCATTGTACGTCCACATCGTTATGGAGCTCTGCTCTGGCGGTGAGCTGTTTGACCGGATTATCCAGAGGGGGCATTATAGTGAGAGGAAGGCCGCTGAGCTAACGAAAATCATTGTTGGTGTTGTTGAGGCTTGTCATTCGCTTGGAGTAATGCATAGAGACCTGAAGCCTGAGAATTTTCTGCTGGTCAACAAGGATGACGATTTCTCTCTCAAAGCCATCGACTTTGGGCTCTCTGTTTTCTTCAAACCAGGTATAGATAGGAGCTTGTTTGGCCTGGTTTTTTCGTTAACTTGAGTCGGGCACATGAAACTACAAAATGCTATCTCTCTCCAATTTCGCCTCCAGCATCTGAGCAATATACATGAGCATCTAATTTTGCACATATGCATGAGCATCTGAGCAGTTTATTTCTGCGGCCGTGTGCATCTTGTTGGCATTGATTGGAGTTGAATCACTGGAATTTGTCATCCAAATATAGCAAAAGACTTGCAAGAGAACCACTCATTCCATATGAAGCTTTATGATTTTTCTTTAACAAGTCAGAAGTCAAATTCACCGATGAAAGTAGAGTCCATCCCCATCGTATCTGGCCAAGCAAAATTTTTAAACAGAACATGGCATTTCATGCAATTGACGTGTGTTACTGAGTTTGTTTATCCTTTCATGCGCTATCAGAAAATCTTCACTCATGCTCTCTGCTTCAGGGCAAATATTTACTGATGTGGTTGGAAGTCCATATTATGTTGCCCCTGAGGTACTTCTAAAGCATTATGGGCCAGCAGCGGATGTGTGGACAGCAGGTGTAATATTATACATCCTGTTGAGCGGTGTACCTCCATTTTGGGCAGGTAATCCTTGTTTGTGACGTAAATTCTCGTAGTTCTTCATTACGCCAGAAGCTAATAAGTAGATACATTCTGTATCGCAGAAACACAGCAGGGAATCTTCGATGCTGTGCTGAAGGGACACATTGACTTTGACTCAGATCCGTGGCCCCTAATATCCGACAGTGCCAAGGACCTGATTAGGAAGATGCTATGCTGCCGACCTTCAAATCGTTTGACAGCTCATGAAGTATTATGTATGCTCAGTTCCTTTAGTTGTTTCTCAATCATCTAAACATACTTTTGTTGTATGCCTTGTCTCAAGGAGCAAAACATTGTTTCTCAGCATCACTTGTACTGTTTACTTAAAAAAATGCTCATAGCACCTGCATGAATTCGTCAGTGCTAAAATGGTGCTCAGGCACTATAAACACAGGTTTCATTGCTTCATCTGGGATAAAAAAATCTGATGCTTACCAAACTAATGGAACCAAATATCTATGTATGACAGTGCGAATTGCTACCTTTTCACTGTTGGTAGCTTTATATCAACTGCAATTATTATGTTCAACTTAGTGGGAGCCAATAAAGTTACCATTTCTTTCTTCCGCTTTCTTTTCTTTTTCTTTATCATGAAGAGTTATAAATTCCTAACTTCTAATTGAAGCAAATGAGAAGGGTCTTTCGGCTGTTTGAGGCTCTATTTTGTTCAGGAGTCTAAAGAAAATGATTTTCAGGCCATCCATGGATATGTGAGAACGGAGTTGCACCGGATAGAGCACTAGATCCAGCAGTTCTATCTCGGCTCAAACATTTCTCTGCAATGAATAAGTTAAAGAAGATGGCTCTGCGGGTAAATATGTGACATCTTTATATTAATCTCTCTCGCTTTGATTGACATGGATGCACTTCATTGGGGGCTGTTTCTTTATCATGAGTGCTAGATTGTGTTGTGTTCTTCACATTTCTTGGATGAACAAGTGCCTTATCGCGGATTTCATATTGCTATTGTTGTTGGAATAACATAAATTTCAACTTCAAATGCGAGCCCCCTTCTCATCCACAAGTTTGCAAAATCTCAGTTCTCTTATGCTTTGCTATTCTGCAATGTGCACTTATCCTGTTATATGATTCCTGCAAATTTGGACACTCTCATTTAACTGTACAAAACGTACATGTTATTTGATCTCCACCAGTCCTCTTTGGATTATGAAAATGGGTTTTTATTGTGACAAACTCAATTGGTTGTGCTGATCTCACCAGGTAATTGCTGAAAGTCTTTCCGAGGAGGAGATTGCTGGTTTGAAAGAAATGTTTTAAAGCAATGGATACTGATAACAGTGGAGCAATCACCTTTGATGAACTTAAAGCTGGTTTACGAAGATATGGTTCCACAATGAAGGACACGGAGATACGTGATCTCATGGATGCCGTAAGTATATCACTTGTTGGTTCTTTTGTTTTTACTTAAGACTGAGTCTTTAAATTGTCATCCTCGGTCAACTTTTTCCATGCTGTTCTTAAACTATATCTTGTTTAGTTTCTTGACAATATCATGTCGAACATCAACTCAACTAACCAGATAATTAGTCTGTCTGAAGCATATATTCGGCCATCTAGGAGTGATGTCTAATTTCATTCCTCAGGCTGATGTCGACAACAGCGGAACGATAGACTATGGCGAATTCATAGCTGCAACAATTCACCTTAACAAATTCGAACGTGAAGAGCACCTAATTGCAGCCTTTCAGTACTTTGACAAGGATGGAAGTGGTTATATTACAGTCGACGAACTCCAGCATGCTTGTGCCGAGCATAATATAACTGATGTCCTCATCGAAGATATCATCAGAGAAGTTGATCAAGATAATGTAAGTCCATGAAAATATGACCAATATTGAGTTTTCCTTTTGGTAGTGAAATGGGTTTAGCTTTTTTTTTTTTTTTTGGTTGCGATGTTAGTTGTTTGATAGCCACACGACAATGCCGCTTGAGCGCGAGCAAAGATAGCTGTCATAGAGATGATAGGTATACTAAGTTTTTACCCTATTTCCATATGATGCATCTATTGGTAAAGATGAGTTTGAGCTTGGGTGTCCTATAGATAAAACGTCATTTTGTTTAGAAAGATTCATGATGTGCTGGTTGTTGAGGTTCTTCCTTACTGTATATGGCATCTGATACTTACATATTTCATGGGGATATCTCAAGACATAAGTTTTAACAAGCAATACCCGTGCATGCATTTATGTTGCGCACATATTTGTTTGTGCATTCATGCATGTCTGCATACGGATTGTCGTGGGCAGACTTTTGAGCTATATTTGAGTGTTCCTATAGTTCTAAATGTCATTCAAACTTGCCCTCACACTGTGATCCTCAAAAGTTCATGTCTCATCTGCTATGTAGGACGGAAGAATTGATTATGGTGAATTCGTCGCCATGATGCAAAAGGGGAATGCTGGAATCGGGAGACGAACAACGACAAATAGTTTAAACATTAGCATGAGAGGTCCTCAGGGTGCTCTGTAGCATCCAGCTGAGAGCGTCCCGCAGAGGTACAAGCCTAGAAGGTTCATGTCGGCCTCTTGACTTAACAGCATTTATTCTGACAATATTTGATCGATCAAAACTTCTTCGATAGTTTCTGACTGGATGGATAGCAGAATTGGGAAGAGAGAGATTATGATGATTGCAGAGTGGTTTTACTTCTTCGATAGTTTCTCATTTTTTATGGAGCATTTCCCTGTTATTCTCTTGCGCCTGTATGATTGAAGATGGCAATGTCCAGACTGCCTTCAGCTGCACCATTGTATATGTCTCTTATTTAGCTGCTAAATTTTCGGAAATCTCTATGCGGAGCCTCATTTCATCCAGAAGAAAATGTAACTACAGTGTTCTGGTTTTCTTTGATTCATGGATGCGAAGAAGTTCTGAACCCTTTTCATACCTGGTCGAGGGCGGTTTATGGAAAACTTGCACTTACAAATTTACCGTATCAAAAAGCTTGGCTTCCCTAGAATTCCTCAAAGGGGAAGTTGCAGCCGGCCATTGAAGATGACTAGAATTACAAAAGATAATAGTGTTTGCTGTCAGCTTCTGCCTTCAAGAATCAAGACTTGCTCTTGAGTTTCACCTGGCCAATCTTTATGATTAATGAGCTGCTATTCGTGCTTGTTTCGATCCAAAAACTCAAGACTCATTTAGCATGAGCACATCCAGCCGAGTGAAACTGAATCCAGCGAAGTAGATTCTTGTGCAAGTAACTCATCTCCTTTTCCTAGACCTGTAGCTTCTTCTCCATGCACGAGGTTTAGTTTCTCCAGCATTTACAGCCGGGGCAAAAGCAGGCTCTGTAGGTTCATCTCCGGAGCTCAACCGTCATTCCTCTTGTGTTTCCCTGCACATGGAGTTTCGCGCGGTGTCCATATATCTCCACTAAAATGCAAACAACAACTCGAGTCGAAACAGTCGAAATATCAGTTGATAATGGGAAGAAGCCACACTGAGGCTCCAGTCTCGAGCTATTTTATGAACGGAGAAGCGGCAGACTTCCGATCTTCTGGATCAGAAGAGTTAGGCCCGAGAAGATCACATCTTTTTCGCGGTTTCCGCTGTATACGGTATAGAGGGTGGTAGTCTTTCAATTTCAAACTCCTAGACCTGTTGATTCTTGCTGCAGGTCATTAAAATCAATGTAAAGGGCAAAGTGACGGAGAGATCCAAAGATGCAAGCGGGGCATAATCCATTGGTATTACTGGAAAAGTCTAATGTTTCGTTTGGGCAAAACCGGATCAATTTGCCGTGATGGTAATTCTGTAATGTTGCTAACAAATTTGAAATGTTTTTGTGAGTAGAATTGTTTAAATGGCAACCATTAATAGAAAAGTGTGGAATTTTTTTTTTTTTGGGTAGGCAAGTAAAGCATAGAAGCGACTCATAGTCAACGTGCCGAAGTAAAACTTAGAAACATCTGGCTGTTTAAAATTGGATTAGAGAACAATACGCAAGTATGTTCGTCAACTTATTGATAATTAACTGAAAATCAATCGAATTAATAAGTTAGTCACTTTTTACTTAATAATGATAATCGAATTCACTATCCGTAATAAAATAATTACCATGTGCGCTTGAAATTCTGGAAAAATCTGCCACCTGCGGATTTATGGCTTATAAGAGTGAACTCTTGGGAAAGATCTCCACTGCTGAAATCGCGCCATGAAGTTTGAAGCACTTCGCTTCCAATTGAGAACAAATACAAAATTCATGTAAAAACCAATCGGGTCTAGACTGGGCCTAACTGGGCCACCCGTGTCTAGGAATGAAACGGCTTACCGAGACCTGACCATTGGCGTTTTGGGCTTCAACAGGCCCAGGATATCGTTATCCCTTGTCTTCTAAGGCCCGGCCCAATCCCAAGCCCGAGTTTTGGTTCTCTACTCTATTTCCTTCTCTCTCCCGCTCTCATTCTCTCTCTCTCTCTCTCTCTCTTCTGTGACTTCACTTCCGGTTAAACCCGGCGTCGGTAATGGCGGCACGAAGCATGAAGTAGCTCGGTTAGACGTCTCTCCGAAACAATTACTGACTCAAGGCTCTGGTAAGCGTCAAACCCATGAGAACGCACGAACTCTGATGGCACGGATGATTCGCTGTAGAAAATCAATCCCTCTCAAAGTATCCCACCTGATTACCAGTCCCTGCTTGTTGTCCTCGTCTCGCGCCAATTCGCAAACACCCGGTTCGTCCACATTGCGACTCGGAGAGTTCTCTAGAAATTACTGTTTCTTGAGTCCTTTCAAGGGACATGAAGCTAAAATCCCCAGTTTTGCGAGATACCCTAGCTGTCAAGCTTTGAGGAGCTACTGTTCTGGGACCAATAGTGGTGAGGGTGCTAAATCTGGCGAGTGGACTGAGGAAATAGAGTATTTAGATGAATCGGGCAGTGTCATATACTCCGGTAAGGGCATCCGCTCGGTGGAGCCGGGGCTAGACGATCATGTGCTTATAGGCGGCCTCAAGAAGCCGTTGCTGAATGCGTCGGCAGTCGCAAAGATTGTCGAGGTTGTGAAGAGGTGGAAATGGGGGCCCGATTTGGAGAACCAGCTGGACAAGCTCCAGTTCGTGCCGAACATGACTCACGTTGTTCAGGCGTTGAAGGTCATTAAAGAGAGCGATGCGTCGTTGAGTTTGTTCCGATGGGCGAAGAGACAGCCATGGTATGTCCACGACGATGAGTGCTACATTGTTTTGTTTGACGGGCTGAATCAAATTAGGGACTTTGATGGGATTCAATCCTTGTTTGAGGAGATGATCTCCGGTACAACTGGGGCTCCTTCTTTTACAGCTTATAACAAGGTGATTCAGTATATGGCCAAAGCAGAGAAATTGGAGGTTTGCTTTTGTTGTTTCAAGAAAGTTCAGGATGCGGGTTGGCAAATTGATGCGGAAACTTATAATTGCGTTATGAGCTTGTTTTTGAACAAGGGTTTGCCTTACAAGGCATTTGAGATATATGAGAGTATGGAGGGGGCAACAAGTGTGCTGAATGGATCCACCTATGAGTTGATGATACCTAGCTTGGCAAAATCAGGTCGACTGGACGCAGCCTTTAAGTTGTTTCAAGAGATGAAAGTTAGGAACTTTAAACCGAGCTATAATGTTTTTGCTTCACTTGTTGATTCAATGGGGAAAGCTGGGCGCCTGGATACCTCTATGAAGATTTACATGGAATTGCAGGGCTTTGGTATGAGGCCATCTGCAACCATGTATGTCTCTCTGATTGAGTCATTTGCGAAGGCTGGCAAGTTGGATTCTGCGATTAGGCTGTGGGATGAGATGAAGAAGGTTGGATACAGGCCCAATTTTGGCTTATACACGATGATTATTGAGTCCCATGCAAAATCAGGGAAACTTGATATTGCAATGTCTGCCTTTGCAGATATGGAGAAGGCTGGGTTTTTGCCCACCCCGTCTACATATTCTTGCCTCTTGGAGATGCATGCTGCATCTGGACAGGTAGATGCTGCCATGAAGCTGTACAATTCAATGATAAATGCTGGTCTGAGGCCTGGCTTAAGCACTTACACTGCCCTTTTACTTCTCCTGGCTAATAAGAAGCTTGTAGATGTGGCTGCTAAAATACTTCTTGAGATGAAAGCCATGGGGTTTTCTGTTGATGTGAGCGCTAGTGATGTCTTGATGGTCTATATCAAGGAGGGTTCTGTTGATGTTGCTTTAAGGTGGCTACAGTTCATGGGTTCATCTGGAATTAGGACAAATAATTTTATAATCAGACAGTTGTTTGAATCTTGCATGAAGAATGGCTTGTATGAGTCAGCAAAGCCTCTTCTTGAGACCTATGTGAATTCTGCTGCAAAGGTGGATCTCGTACTTTACACATCAATTCTGGCTCATCTTGTGAGATGTCAAGAAGAGCAAAATGAGAGGCATTTGATGTCGATTCTTAGTGCCTCGAAGCACAAAGCACAT
Source organism: Psidium friedrichsthalianum (assembly GCA_019149425.1). Classification (NCBI taxonomy): domain Eukaryota; kingdom Viridiplantae; phylum Streptophyta; class Magnoliopsida; order Myrtales; family Myrtaceae; genus Psidium; species Psidium friedrichsthalianum. The sequence goes on along the minus strand of JAGVVM010000947.1, from coordinate 8,300 downwards.
TCTTTCATGTGTGGGCTCTTCATAGGCCCTGAACAGAGGAAACAACCTGTTTTGTCATTTGTGCGGGAGTTCTTCCAGGGTATTGATTATGAACTTGAAGAAAGTGCAGCTAGATACTTTGTTAATGTTCTTCTTAATTACCTTGTCCTTATGGGGCAGATAAATCGAGCACGGTGTGTTTGGAAAGTCGCATACGAGAATAAGCTTTTCCCTAAAGCAATTGTTTTTGATCAGCATATTGCTTGGTCGCTTGATGTGAGAAACTTGTCTGTGGGAGCTGCTCTAATAGCAGTGGTGCACACGCTTCATAGGTTTAGGAAGAGAATGTTGTATTATGGTGTCATTCCAAGAAGAATCAAGTTGGTCACAGGGCCCACTTTGAAGATTGTTGTTGCGCAGATGTTGAGCTCAGTGGAATCTCCATTTGAGGTGAGCAAAGTGGTTCTTAGAGCGCCAGGGGATTCAGTCATGGAGTGGTTTAAGAAACCGATTGTTCAACAGTTTCTTCTGAATGAGATTCCATCGAGGGCTGACATTCTCATGCACAAGCTGAACACGATATTTCCTAGCTCAGCACCAGAGATCAGATCTCTATCACCGCCAAAGCCGCTCATGGCTAGGAAGGCAGTTTGACTGTAGGAACACTTTAGCTGTAAGTTATTAAACAAACGTCAGTTGTGATTGTGAGAAATCTCATGTTCTGTTTATACATGCATATTGGGTTTACAATGAGCATTTCACATTGGTAGCTTGCCTAGCTGCTAAAATTTTGCATGCCCAGTGATGATCTGAAAGTGAGAGAGCGAGGATGTGGGAGATGAATGACGAGAAAGGTGGAGGAGATAAAGAGTAGCAGGTTTTATTTGGGTATTTGAAGTACATCTGAAGTGTGATTTACCTAGCTACAGCACATGAGTCTATGTTTGTGGCTTTCACAGTAGTCTTCTGAGCGTTGAATTATATGTATGCGGTTTTTGAATCAATGACTATAGATATCTGAACTTCCTTTCATGGGCCAGTCTCCGATATATCTGGAGCAACCGACAGATCACCACTCCGATGACCATCATAAACAACACCCCCTTGTTTCTCGGTTCCGAGCCACTCTGATGTAGATCGGGTTTATGGTCTTTGGACAGCTCGATCGCCTTTGCACGTCCCAAACACAGCCCTGCAGTCCCCTGCATTAGCTATCAGCATTGTCCTGGCGTGAGAAAAGGAGTACTTTCTTGGGAGTTACTCTACGTACAAGCAGATGGAAAGAGTGATTATTGCTGAAATGTTTCAATGGAACAGTTTTACAGGCTGGCTCAGAAAGCTCACATCTGTATAGACAAATACAGTTCGCGAAGCAAATCTTACTACTAAGTCACTTAAGAGCAGCTGATCCACAAAATCATACAAATTTCGATGCAGTGTGTACTCGAACCCCTACTAAAGCAATAGTATGAACCTCTAAGAGCAATTGGTCATTGGTCAAAGCATAAACTCTAGAAACATCGACTAGTTCGCAATGCAGTTATAAGAATCACTAATGCACCGACATTTTGTTATCGCTGTCTTATTTGGACAAATCTATGTAAGATAACACGTGAACGATTATGAATAATCTTAGAAGTAAATGTAGAGAAGTATACTTCAAGTCAATCCAACTATAGTGTCATGAAATGGTAGGTCCGTCGATGGACCGCATATTTTACAAAACTATTCTAATTTGTCGAATTTCAGAATAATTTACTTTGTGTCCTTTACGTCACACCATATTAAATTCATTTCACATTACGGGGTGAGAGGCTTTGGATCCTCTAGAAATTCTACAACGACGACCATGGAGACGAACGACACGACCGACCAAACATGTGTTAGGTCCTTGTCATCAAGCAAGTACTTATTCAGACGCTCCAATGTTGTGTATGCCCTCGTGAAGTACTTGGTGAGGAAGGAGTTCTCGTTGCCGAGAGTCTGTCCGAAAACCTCTTTGGCCAACTCGGTGCCTATATAATTCGCCCCATTCACGGACTCCTTCATGTGGATTTTGCATTTATCAAATTCACCATTAAAGTTTTAAAGTCTAGCCTTCTCAATTGCTTCTACACTTGGCCTTCGCTCTCGTAGGAAGATATCCAAATTCAAATTTTGAAGACTCGCCACTTCCCATTTTATTACTCGGTAGCCGTATAGCGATATTCAAAGTTATCCTCAACCCCTCAACAACAATCCGGAATTAACAACTTCATAAACTGTCGGACTATCTACAGTTTGCCCCTCAAGTGTAGTTTGCAACTTCTCTATCCCCAAGTTTGAATCACATCCTCGAAAGACTTGACATCCATACCAGCGGATCCATATTTAAAGATACAATTCTGATTGTCTTGAAGAAGTGACTTGATACCGCAGAGTTTTGAAGGGCCACATTCGAAACCCAGATAATCAAGGTAAGTCCACTTCCCCACCGTCAAGTCTGCCACTGGAGGCACGTGTGGTGGTGTGTCACGTATTTTGATATCCTTCTTCATGAAGGCTCTTCTGGAGAAGATGGAGATTCCTTGCGGTCAACATTTGGACTTTGAGTTTGGTCCTCCTTGTGAGATTGATGCTGCCACTTCTTTCCTCGTGAGATGATGTATCCTATGCGAAACGCTTTGATTCACAGATCGCCATGGAATGCGATTGTGTAATCAAATTCCGACTCCATTATTGCGGAAAATAAATCCTTAAAATTATTGGGAAATTTAGCAAATTGGATGAACAATGGAATCATATTTGAAGAGTGATTCATTCTTTTTGCTTTATTTGCCCAATAATTTTAAGGATCTATTTTCCGCAATAATGGAGTCGGAATTTGATTACAAATCGCATTCCATGGCGATCTGTGAATCAAACGTTTCGCATAGGATACATCATCTCACGAGGAAAGAAGTGGCAGCATTCAATCTCACAAGGAGGACCAAACTTAAAGTAAAATGAAGAGACCGCAAGGAATCTCCATCTTCTCCAGAAGAGCCTTCATGAAGAAGGATATCAAAATACGTCTCACCACCAAACGTGCCTCCAGTGGCAGACTCGACGGTGGGGAAGTGGACTTACCTTGATTATCTGGGTTTCGAATGTGGCCCTTCAAAACTCTGCGGTATCAAGTCGCTTCTTCAAGACAATCAGAATTGTATCTTTAAAGATGGATCCGCTGGTATGGATGTCAAGTCTTTCGAGGATGTTATTCAAACTTGGGGTTAGAGAGAAGTTGCAAACTACACTTGAGGGGCAAACTGTAGATAGTCCGACAGTTTATGAAGTTGATTAATTCCGGATTGTTGTTGAGGGGTTGAGGATAACTTTGAATATCGCTATACAGCTACCGAGTGATAAAATGGGAAGTGGCGAGTCGTCAAAATTTGAATTTGGATATCTTCCGTACGAGAGCGAAGGCCAAGTGTAGAAGCAATTGAGAAGGCTAGACTTTATAAACTTTAATGGTGAATTTGATAAATGCAAAATCCACATGAAGGAGTCCGCGAATGGGGCGACAGATATAGGCACCGAGTTGGCCAAAGAGGTTTTCGGACAGACTCTCGGCAACGAGAACTCCTTCCTCACCAAGTACTTCACGAGGGCATACACAAGATTGGAGCGTCTGAATAAGTACTTGCTTGATGACAAGGACCTGACACATGTTTGGTCGGTCGTGTCGTTCGTCTCCTGGTCGTCGTTGTAGAATTTCTAGAGGATCCAAAGCCTCTCACCCGTAATGTGAAATTGAATTTAATATGGTGTGACGTAAAGGACACAAAGTAAATTATTCTGAAATTCGACAAATTAGAATAGTTTTGTAAAATATGCGGTCCATCGACGGACCTACCATTTCATGACACTATAGTTGGATTGACTTGAAGTATACTTCTCTACATTTACTTCTAAGATTATTCATAATCGTTCACGTGTTATCTTACATAGATTTGTCCAAATAAGATGGCGATAACAAAATGTCGGTGCATTAGTGATTCTTATAACTGCATTGCGAACTAGTCGATGTTTCTAGAGTTTATGCTTTGACCAATGACCAATTGCTCTTAGAGGTTCATACTATTGCTTTAGTAGGGGCTCGAGTACACACTGCATCGAAATTTGTATGATTTTCTGGATCAGCTGCTCTTAAGTGACTTAGTAGTAAGATTTGCTTCGCGAACTGTATTTGTCTATACAGATGTGAGCTTTCTGAGCCAGCCTGTAAAACTGTTCCATTGAAACATTTCAGCAGTAATCACTCTTTCCATCTGCTTGTACGTAGAGTAACTCCCAAAAAAGTACTCCTTTTCTCACGCCAGGACAATGCTGATAGCTAATGCAGGGGACTGCAGGGCTGTGTTTGGGACGTGCAAAGGCGATCGAGCTGTCCAAAGACCATAAACCCGATCTACATCAGAGTGGCTCGGAACCGAGAAACAAGGGGGGTGTTGTTTATGATGGTCATCGGGGTGGTGATCTGTCGGTTGCTCCAGATATATCGGAGACTGGCCCATGAAAGGAAGTTCAGATATCTATAGTCATTGATTCAAAAACCGCATACATATAATTCAACGCTCAGAAGACTACTGTGAAAGCCACAAACTTAGACTCATGTGCTGTAGCTAGGTAAATCACACTTCAGATGTACTTCAAATACCCAAATAAAACCTGCTACTCTTTATCTCCTCCACCTTTCTCGTCATTCATCTCCGACATCCTCGCTCTCTCACTTTCAGATCATCACTGGGCATGCAAAATTTTAGCAGCTAGGCAAGCTACCAATGTGAAATGCTCATTGTAAACCCAATATGCATGTATAAACAGAACATGAGATTTCTCACAATCACAACTGACGTTTGTTTAATAACTTACAGCTAAAGTGTTCCTACAGTCAAACTGCCTTCCTAGCCATGAGCGGCTTTGGCGGTGATAGAGATCTGATCTCTGGTGCTGAGCTAGGAAATATCGTGTTCAGCTTGTGCATGAGAATGTCAGCCCTCGACGGAATCTCATTCAGAAGAAACTGTTGAACAATCGGTTTCTTAAACCACTCCATGACTGAATCCCCTGGCGCTCTAAGAACCACTTTGCTCACCTCAAATGGAGATTCCACTGAGCTCAACATCTGCGCAACAACAATCTTCAAAGTGGGCCCTGTGACCAACTTGATTCTTCTTGGAATGACACCATAATACAACATTCTCTTCCTAAACCTATGAAGCGTGTGCACCACTGCTATTAGAGCAGCTCCAACAGACAAGTTTCTCACATCAAGCGACCAAGCAATATGCTGATCAAAAACAATTGCTTTAGGGAAAAGCTTATTCTCGTATGCGACTTTCCAAACGCACCGTGCTCGATTTATCTGCCCCATAAGGACAAGGTAATTAAGAAGAACATTAACAAAGTATCTAGCTGCACTTTCTTCAAGTTCATAATCAATACCCTGGAAGAACTCCCGCACAAATGACAAAACAGGTTGTTTCCTCTGTTCAGGACCTATGAAGAGCCCACACATGAAAGAATGTGCTTTGTGCTTCGAGGCACTAAGAATCGACATCAAATGCCTCTCATTTTGCTCTTCTTGACATCTCACAAGATGGGCCAGAATTGATGTGTAAAGTACGAGATCCACCTTTGCAGCAGAATTCACATAGGTCTCAAGAAGAGGCTTTGCCGACTCATACAAGCCATTCTTCATGCAAGATTCAAACAACTGTCTGATTATAAAATTATTTGTCCTAATTCCAGATGAACCCATGAACTGTAGCCACCTTAAAGCAACATCAACAGAACCCTCCTTGATATAGACCATCAAGACATCACTAGCACTCACATCAACAGAAAACCCCATGGCTTTCATCTCAAGAAGTATTTTAGCAGCCACATCTACAAGCTTCTTATTAGCCAGGAGAAGTAAAAGGGCAGTGTAAGTGCTTAAGCCAGGCCTCAGACCAGCATTTATCATTGAATTGTACAGCTTCATGGCAGCATCTACCTGTCCAGATGCAGCATGCATCTCCAAGAGGCAAGAATATGTAGACGGGGTGGGCAAAAACCCAGCCTTCTCCATATCTGCAAAGGCAGACATTGCAATATCAAGTTTCCCTGATTTTGCATGGGACTCAATAATCATAGTGTATAAGCCAAAATTGGGCCTGTATCCAACCTTCTTCATCTCATCCCACAGCCTAATCGCAGAATCCAACTTGCCAGCCTTCGCAAATGACTCAATCAGAGAGACATACATGGTTGCAGATGGCCTCATACCAAAGCCCTGCAATTCCATGTAAATCTTCATAGAGGTATCCAGGCGCCCAGCTTTCCCCATTGAATCAACAAGTGAAGCAAAACATTATAGCTCGGTTTAAAGTTCCTAACTTTCATCTCTTGAAACAACTTAAAGGCTGCGTCCAGTCGACCTGATTTTGCCAAGCTAGGTATCATCAACTCATAGGTGGATCCATTCAGCACACTTGTTGCCCCCTCCATACTCTCATATATCTCGAATGCCTTGTAAGGCAAACCCTTGTTCAAAAACAAGCTCATAACGCAATTATAAGTTTCCGCATCAATTTGCCAACCCGCATCCTGAACTTTCTTGAAACAACAAAAGCAAACCTCCAATTTCTCTGCTTTGGCCATATACTGAATCACCTTGTTATAAGCTGTAAAAGAAGGAGCCCCAGTTGTACCGGAGATCATCTCCTCAAACAGGGATTGAATCCCATCAAAGTCCCTAATTTGATTCAGCCCGTCAAACAAAACAATGTAGCACTCATCGTCGTGGACATACCATGGCTGTCTCTTCGCCCATCGGAACAAACTCAACAACGCATCGCTCTCTTTAATGACCTTCAACGCCTGAACAACGTGAGTCATGTTCGGCACGAACTGGAGCTTGTCCAGCTGGTTCTCCAAATCAGGCCCCCATTTCCACCTCTTCACAACCTCGACAATCTTTGCGACTGCCGACGCATTCAGCAAAGGCTTCTTGAGGCCGCCTATAAGCACATGATCGTCTAGCCCCGGCTCCACCGAGCGGATGCCTTTCCGGAGTATATGACACTGCCCGATTCATCTAAATACTCTATTTCCTCAGTCCACTCGCCAGATTTAGCACCATCACCACTATTGGTCCCAGAACAGTAGCTCCTCAAAGCTTGAAAGCTAGGGTATCTCGCAAAACTAGGGATTTTAGCTTCATGTCCCTTGAAAGGACTCAAGAAACAGTAATTTCTAGAGAACTCTCCGAGTCGCAATGTGGACGAACCGGGTGTTTGCGAATTGGCGCGAGACGAGGACAACAAGCAGGGACTGGTAATCAGGTGGGATACTTTGAGAGGGATTGATTTTCTACAGCGAATCATCCGTGCCATCAGAGTTCGTGCATTCTCATGGGTTGACGCTTACCAGAGACTTGAGTCAGTAATTGTTTCGGAGAGACGTCTAACCGAGCTACTTCATGCTTAGTGCCGCCATTACCGACGCCAGGGTTTAACCGGAAGTGAAGTCACAGAAGAGAGAGAAAGAGAGAGAGAATGAGAGCGGGAGAGAGAAGGAAATAGAGTAGAGAACCAAAACTCGGGCTTGGGATTGGGCCGGGCCTTAGAAGACAAGGGATGACGATATCCTGGGCCTGTTGAAGCCCAAAAAGCCAATGGTCAGGTCTCGGTAAGCCGTTTCATTCCTAGACACGGGTGGCCCAGTTAGGCCCAGTCTAGACCCGATTGGTTTTTACATGAATTTTGTATTTGTTCTCAATTGGAAGCGAAGTGCTTCAAACTTCATGGCGCGATTTCAGCAGTGGAGATCTTTCCCAAGAGTTCACTCTTATAAGCCATAAATCCGCAGGTGGCAGATTTTTCCAGAATTTCAAGCGCACATGGTAATTATTTTATTACGGATAGTGAATTCGATTATCATTATTAAGTAAAAAGTGACTAACTTATTAATTCGATTGATTTTCAGTTAATTATCAATAAGTTGACGAACATACTTGCGTATTGTTCTCTAATCCAATTTTAAACAGCCAGATGTTTCTAAGTTTTACTTCGGCACGTTGACTATGAGTCGCTTCTATGCTTTACTTGCCTACCCCAAAAAAAAAAAAAAATTCCACACTTTTCTATTAATGGTTGCCATTTAAACAATTCTACTCACAAAAAACATTTCAAATTTGTTAGCAACATTACAGAATTACCATCACGGCAAATTGATCCGGTTTTGCCCAAACGAAACATTAGACTTTTCCAGTATAATACCAATGGATTATGCCCGCTTGCATCTTTGGATCT
>JAGVVM010000946.1:0-18511 GCA_019149425.1 Psidium friedrichsthalianum | reverse complement strand
TTCTTGACATACTCCAGAAGAAGATCTTTCCTGCTTTTTGACTTCACATAAGGAAGATGTTCAGACATCATAAGACTATACCTTCACGGGTTTAGACTACTCTTCCTGACTGTATAACAGCTAAAAACAACATTTGTGATGTCAAAGCTAGAGGAGACCCATGAAACGTGACTATAGCAGAGGAGGGCATGCATAACACCAACAGCTCAAGGGAATATAGTCGAGACTAAGCTACGAAATCGAAGTAGAGATATCCCCCCTAATCAGCTTGAAATATTCAAATTTTTCACTTTCAATTAAGTTGCATATTGAAATCAGAAGGTTGATGGATGCTGGACATATACAGTAAAGCAACCATTGTTCGCAATGTTGCTATAGTCCCCACAGCCAGTAAATTCATCAAATTTCCGCCACGTTCACAAATTGAGTCCAAGCCAACCTGCTAACTGCTAAGTGGGTTTAGGTTCATGATTATTTGGGAACCACGGACTCCAGCATACCCTTCTCGACAAACTTTTTCTTCCTCATATGTTAAACTTGCACCAAGTTTGCCGGGAATGAAACCCCGAACATGTCCCATTCCATTCCCCTCCAAACCCGTGCACGCCACAGTGCCGAGCGCCTGGTGGTACTCCTGACAAATTGTATCACCATTCGGCTTGGCGAAATAGTCAGATGAAAAAGACAGTAATTCCCCACCAATTACCGTGAGCAGCCGGACAATCGGCCGAATAACTACAACCGATGCTAATCAGCAGACTCCCAATATCGAATGCAATCAAACACTAACGTTTCCAACACAGGTAGCAGACATACTGAAGACCAGAAAAATTAACCAACGAGTTGGGCATAAAGGATGAGAGAGAGAGGGGGGGGGGGGGGGGGGGGGGGGGGTGTGTACCAGAGTGCCGTTAGGTGCTTTAGAGTCGCCGTTGGTGCCATTAGAGTTATCGCTCTTTGAAGAATCGTAAGCGGCAATTCTCAAAGAAGGCCTCCTTCGGTTGCCACTGCAACCATTTCGCTCCTTCCTAGTAGTGCTAATCGGAGCAAAGAAACGAGGCTCGTATGCAAAAGAAGTAGAAGAAGATGATGATGATAATGGAGAGGATGATACGTAGGAGAAGAGTACGAAGGAGGGTTTTGCTGCCAACGAATTCATTTTCACGAAGAAACCAAAATAAGTTGCAGAAACGAAAAGGGGAGCCGCTGCAATTTCTGAAAGGGAACTAAAAGAGCAGCTACAAGGTCGCCATTGCCGAGCAGCGAGGGAGGCTTGCGGTGGCTTTTTGAGAGGGGCGACGGAGAGAGAGGGGAGGGTGCGGTCCTTGATTGCGGTTGCGCACGCTAGAAAATGTAGGTAGGTTGGTGCGTGGGTAGGAGATCGAAACGACGAAGCTCGGTGCACCGTTCGTTGGGGCGACCGCGGGCTCGGACGGCTGTGATTGCGGGAGTTAAGACGAATTCAGAGCGGAGCTTGCGGCCTCCGCTGATCTCCGTTCATCATTGTCTGATTACTGATAGACTTGATACGAAGAAGTGCATGCAGTAGGTTCATCGGTTGTTGGGTCGGTTTCCGGAAGCCCGATGATTTCCGATTTCGAAAAATTGAAATCGGGACTAAAGAAATTAAAATCTTAAAATAAAATATTAACTATTCATTATAGTATTTATATCATTTTTTTTTTCATGTGAAAGACCATAGTTTGATGTTGGATACGCGAGAAAGTGTTATATTAATAACATTTTTATACACACTGACCACATATATAAGTCTACCCTGTTTGATTCATTCAATATTATTGGTGAACACATTTATCAGTTGAAGAGAAATCTTACCACATCGACTATGCATATATTATATTATAAGTACAATATCATGAAGAGGACATTATCCGCGTGTCATGCATTTTAAAATCAGTAAACATATTAAGACATCAAATCTCGATTTACAGGTATGTCCCATTGAGATGTAGTTGATACTCGAAAAAAACGTGAATTCCATGAATAGCTACTGTTTAAGCCCAGAGGACTTTTTTTTATTTCAGCCTATATTTTTTTCATTAGTAGTTTAGATTTGAGTTCATAAATTACTATTGTTATACATATTTTTTCGCTTGTAAATGAATAATGTAAAAGAACCGAGAGGTGTGATGTATTAATTATTATGAAATCCTATCTAGACATAACCCTAATTTAAGAGTGTATTTCTAAATTTTCGCTTTCTTGGTATATTTTACTTTGTTATGATTATGTGTTGAATCCTAACATATTCTTGTCTTGGAATCGAAAACCAATCAATTCGATCCAATTTCCGAGTAGAATTCAGACTTGATGCTCATCCTTGCTTAGCAAAGCGGGAGAGCAATTTTGATCCCGCCATTAAGCAAACTTGAATTTATTTCAATCCTATTCAAATTGGTGCATTTTTTTTGTACAATTAAAAAAAACCAAGCGTCCAATGAGAACAATTTTGGGAAAAGGAATGACAGCAAAATTTTGCATGATGGTGAATTAGTAAGTAAAAATTCGTGACATTTGGATCATGCAACTCACACAGTGGACGTTGATCCAGACACTTTTAATGTACTTAAAATACAATTTAGAAGAAGTGTAACACAAGAAATACAACGGATTTCACCAACAGTCGAACACGAAAAATGCAATTTGTATTCGAAAGCCAAAAGCTGTCGGATAGGATATGCAAATGGGCTGAGTTCCGGCGAAATAGATGTTAAAAACAATCACAAAGACACTGATTTAAGTTGGAGGTTTAAGTGGAATCAACTATGGAAAGAATGAATTAATCAAACAATAATTCACATGACTACTACTACATGAGGAGTTCGGACGAATACAAATGGACTCGGACAATAGAAAAGAAGAATGCTGATGACTTAGATCCTCCATTATCACAAAGGGGCAGCCGGTGGATCCTGAGAATCGTCAGGAGGGGGCGGAGAAGCTGAACCAAAGTCGAGATTTGGATAAACACCAGGAGGTCTATCACGGGGTTTGATTGAGAGCAACTGGGTCGAATCGCCAACTACATCTGCCCACCCGTAGTGAGGTTCAGCCCTTCCAAAATATTTCCAGACAATTTGGAAACCGAGTCAGAATACCAATCTAATCTCTAGATTAAGTTGTTTGGTTATCCTCAATTAAATAAATAATACTGAGTGAGCAAGTTCATACTCATAATAAGTTCCCTCGTCAACGACAATATCCCAGCTTTCACCGGTCGTGCTCTTCCCATACTTGTGGACCTTACTGATACAAAAACAGAAGGCGATTGTAAGTAGTAGACCTCGAATAGGCTAAGATAAGCAACTCAGGAATAGAGATCAATCATTTTAAGATGACAAGTTGGGAGGTAAGTACTGAAAGTTCCATACCCGTTTCCAAAGTGTTCCTCGCCCCATGTCCTCGACCATCCTGCACAAGAGAGGGGAAACATTTGCCCAGATTAGACCTCATGCATTAGACTATTAATGAATCCGAGCATCCCATTTCAGACAGGAAGCATCACTAGGCATCTGATTCCCAACATACCAGAGTGCTTCACAAAGTACTCAACAAGTTAACTCTACCAACATATTCCTAGCCCGTAAGAAAAAGACCCTCTAAAACTCGAGCAGAGTATTATTAAGAATAGTGGAAGATGGGAATACTCCCTCGGGTTGCTGAATCCATTTTTCATTTGTGGAAAAACCCAGCCTGTTTAAACATAAGCTATATCCTGTCACAAAGTTGAATATACACGTTTTAGCATCATTATGTTCTTTCTGATTATTGCTGTTCAGAAAACTATAGATTATCGCACCTCTTGTGCAACAAGGACATCTTGGTTACAGTTGCATGTTTTACTCCCTCAAACATGTCCACCAGAGGCAGAAACTGTACGAGTTGATGTGGCTGCTCACACATGTAACCTGTAGCTAAATCAAAGAACTACTCTAGGGTTGAGATCAAGGACTTACGTAGAATTAAATGCGCTGTTGGTTAATTTCAGTTTTCAGAAAAAAGGCGGTAAATGTAAAACGACACACACTGCATTTCACCCAACAGCTGATGCAGATTAGTAATCTTATTTAGAAGAAAACAAAAAGAGAATCATTCTGCAATTTCAACTGTGATACCACCATAGGATGCGGATTGTAGACACTAAGCATTAACTCAAATTTTTATGAGCAAAGATGTTCCGATAATTATTTTGAGAAAAGGAAATGGTGAGGAAGAAACAACTAGACATACGTTCGCCAGCTGGAGATACATGCCATGTCTCCCCTTGACGTGAACCTATGCCAGCAAAGAATTTCTCTTCCCACTTGTCTCCCCATTTGGTCCCAAGCTCTGTCTCCGCCCATTTATCTGTCCTGAGAAGATGATTCCACAAGAAAGTAGATAATAATAAACTTACAGTGGTTTCAGAAGATTTGATCATTGATTTAACCCTTTGCATGGAGTTCTAAAGGCATATGAACTATGTAAATCAGTCCCTATGTGGCATGGCATTGACAAAGTAGAAAAACAAAACAACCTTCTACGTGCTAGAAAACCAGTCAGGGTCATGTTAATAACATATTTTTACTAGAAACAGCAATCAGGCTGCTATTACTGCCATTTAAGATACTCATCATTTCCGCTCAAATTCCAGCAACTTTCTTTGCTTCAAACAGAGCAGAAAATGAATTCTCCCCATTTCTCAAAACAGTCAGAATTACAAGACTCATATTCAGAATCTCGATAGAAAAGGTAAGAAAGTAAAATTGAGTACGAGAGAATACCATTTTAGGACAGATCCTCGACCGTCATAATGCTCTCCCCACTTTTCCCACCACGACTGTTCATTTAGTCTACCATACTTATGTGCCCCTTTCTCAGTCCACCCTTTGGCATCATACTTCTCCCACCTATATTCAAAATGATCCATCAATCATCCGTACACAAGATGCCAACATCCCCTATGTGTACAAACTATGAGAATACATGAGCATTCCCATACCACAATATTTACTTACCATTTCTCATACCAACCAGCATTCTCAGTGCCTGATTTTGCTTGTTTCTGTGCACTCCTCTCTATCCTCGCCAGGTTGCTGTAGTTTCAAATGGTACCGCTTAGATAACAAATTGGAATACAACACGAAATTCAGATCATGCAAATCAAGAGATAGATCTCTTGAGAGCACCAAATTCAGATCATGCAAATCAAGAGACAGATATCTAGAGAGCAACAGAGAAAAGCAAAACCCTGACTGGAGTACCTCCATTCATCTTGATGCAAAACTTCATTCCATGTTTCCCACCATGAATCCCCTTCTGCATTTTTTCCAGATTTCTCTACTCCTATGGCATGAACAGCATGATGAGCAAGTTTTAGCCCCACACACACACACACACACACACACACACATATATATCAAGATTAATTAACTGAATCGAGTTAGATGTGGTAAGAATGGAAGTTCTGCATTTTCCAACAGGTTCAGCGAACAAGTGATCCTCTATGTACACACACAATATATGTGTATATATACATATACTATATATATAAACAAGAAGTCCAGTAACCTAACAATAATTTTGCTGTAGTTTGGTATTGGACAACTGCCTTTTGAATAATTTGCTCGTTCGTCGAAAACAACCAAGATGAAATAACATGGGATTCGTAGTTGAAGATGACACCATGCAGCTTGATTGAGATGGTGGAAGTGTAAGCTTCCTCATTTACTGGCCTGTGATCAGCACTTGACAAATTGCGAATGAGATAAGATATTAACCAAAACTATCTTCGTTATGAGTGAGGAGCTACTAGGTAATGAATAATCATCATGCAGAACTTCTTGGATAACAGTTGAAGAGAGTTCTCCACGGCTTGATCACCGGACAAGATGGCTAAAATGATAAATCTGTCATTTAGTTTGATACTTGGAGACAAAAGAAGTTTAAAGAACAATGCCATTGACCAGCTTCGAAGATTCATTGTCGGTAAATTTTATGAGCTATTACTAGAATTCTGATATGTAAGCATGAATAGCTTTATCCCCACTATATCACGGTTAAAGCACGTGCATGCAATATTTGAGAATGTCAGGAATGTACCTAGCTCTTTGTAACCAGTCCAGTCACTTTTCTCCCACCACTGTCAGAAGATCAATTATCAGTAAATCAAATATAGAGCATCCACCTGGGATGATGCCCAGTAAGTTATAAAAACAACACTAGTGCAGAAAGTGGAAATCATGAATCACCGAATATTGAGAAGCTATTACACTCACCAAATATGTTCTTAAAAGCAATCTAGTTGTGTGTATTGAGTTCCACATATACACAATGCACGCACACATACATGGAGAACCGTAGATGGACAATGTTATTATATGGATATATAAGGGACATGTATTTGTACAAGGGACTGCATTTAATGAGGCCTCTGACTATTAGTTAAAGCTAAAGAATTTCCCTGACGATCATCTCATTGTTCCCACAGATCGACTTAGAAATTTGTTGATATCTCCTTCACAAAATGAAAAACCTAAAACAAAACATAACTTCCCTATGTATGATAAAAAGTTAATCTAACATCTACATTGGTCATTGTCCCTACTCTATACTTAAACTCCATATATCCACAGAGATGCAGTGGAGATAAAACCAGTGACTCTTTGGCTTTAGGAAGATTACCCCTAATGTTGGTAACAAGAAAAAATGAGGCGAAAAAACAGATTGAACCTAACCGTTTAAAATATTGTTATGCAAAATGACAACATGTCAAAGTGTTGATTTAATCGCTAAGAGCAACATATACATGTCATCAAAAGATTTTATACCATTTCTTTCCATTCTGAAGAACCATCATGAGATCGGCCACCCATCCTTGTCCATCTACATCTGTATCCATTATTGCCCAAGTCTTCCCCGCTCTCTCTGTACCAAGTACTGCCGTCTTCATTAGTGCCAGTCTCATTAACGTTTTCATTTAACAAGTTGATGCCCCAGTCCTTCTCATTTGCGATACCGGTGTCTACAGTGGAGGAATCAACCAGGAGATGCATGATCAGATATCTGGTTCAAAGATGCCAATTTATCCCATAAATCCAGAATTAATAAAGCTGGAACTTTTCTATTGTTCTTGAATTATTGTCATGCATATTACTGTTTAGGATACGCTCAAAAATGGTGCTGATATTTTACATTACCTCTTTTCGGCGGTGTATCATGGGACTGTGGACCAGAGTTTCTGGGGGTACATCGCGGATAAAACTTTTCTTGCTTGGAGACAAAATGAGACCTGTAGAATGAAACAGTTTGATATCAGTGAGATTTTTGCTGGCTAATCATTGCTCCGCGTAGTGCAGCAAAAGGTTAGTATAATCGGCGATGTTATTTCCATTGAAGAGCCCAAGGAGGAACAACTCGATGCCACGATTCCTGGGACCATTCAAATAATATGAGGGGTAAAGAAAAGTATTGACAGTATGCTCATTTTGTTCTTTTAGGACAATAACTAGTTTGATTATGGAATAAGCTCCTTCTGGATAAATTCACAGATGCTCACATTCCTACAGGTTGAAACAAGAGTACAGAAGTTGCGTCTACCGATTGGATAACCTTTGGACATGTGGACGTTACTATTCTCTCTTTTCACAGGGGAAACAAAATTTTAAGGCTTTGCACCATTTTCGCGACTTAAATGGTCAACATCCTACTGCTGCACAGAAACTCTCAGATTTTCATACTGCCACCCATTTGACTTCCTTGTTTACGATGAAGTTAAGAACAGAAAACAGAAAGGAAAGGTTCACTTCAGAAGGTTCTCAAGTCTATGTAGTGTGAGATAATTCGGCAGGAGAGAAGAACATAACTTTCACCAGTTTTCAGGGTGTGACATCATAGAAATGAAAAACATCCTGATTGCATGCCCATTGGAGAACACGTACAAACTGCGAACGACACGCTTGTCCTAAATAATTGGAACCTTCAAATTAGTATCTTCAGCTCGGCTCAAACAAAAGTTAACCGCCATCCACGCATTTCTCATATTCTAAAACCTAAAAATCCCTAGCATTCCAAATTATCAATTAAGAAATTCAGGTCGCAAGTGATCAACAGAAATTTAAAACGATATCGTTGAACCGAGAGCAAACGTACTGTGGAGAAGCGAAGGGCATTGCGGGCGTGGGCGCGATCTTCGTCGACTCGAAGCGCCAATCGTCGCTCTTCTCCGCGCCCTTCCCGGCCGTCCTCCGAGCCGGAACCACCGAGTCGGAGCAGCAACACCCGATCCGGCTCGCTCCGGCCGGATCCCCCAATCCCTGCAAGCGAACAGCCAACCTCCTCGCCCTCTTCCGCAGCTTCAGCTTGCCGCTCCGGGGGAGCGCAAACTCGACCCTGAAGTCGGGCTGAGTCGCAAATCCACTGGAAGTCGCCGCATTGCCCTGCACTTCACCAAAATGCCATGGGAAGAAGAAGATGGAGGTGGAGGAGGAGGAGGAGGAGGAGGAGAAGAGGAAGAGGAAGCCCTGGCAGCGGGAGAAACTGGGAAGCTCGAGGACTCAGGGGAACGTTGGGTAGAGAGCCCGTATTAAATGAGTTAGAGAGAGTTCCCGTTGGAAGTCCGGCAAGAAGGAGCAGACCGTTGCTGGGTTCAATGAAGACGAAGCAAAGCTTTAATAATTAAACGAGGCAGGACTGGGGAAATGGGGATCGCCGCTCTCTGCTTTATTTCCTCCGAGTCCGAGAGAGCGGGGGACCGCGATGGTCATGGCGGCTGCGAATCCGAGATTTAACATCCACGTGAGCAAGTGGGCCCCGCGGGAAGGGATTCTACATCCGATTTTTGCATCACTGGATTTGCCACGTGTCGACCGGATCAGCCCTCCCAATCGTTCCTTGCTTGATTAGGCCCACCTTTTTTTTTATTATTATTGGTCGAGACTTGATTACGCCCCTCCAGAGCCACCACTCTGGTGGCGGGGCCCACGATTGCATTCGAATTAATCCGTTCTTAAATTTTTTTGGTTGAATCAATCTAATTACAAACCTTTTCATATTGATATTAATTCAATTCACCCAATCAATATAAACGAAAATTACTAACCTGAACATAAAAATACGTGGTGCAATTGACATCGATGTGTACATTTTTTTAAATAAAATTTAATGGTGCTTTTCTTTTTTTCCTTGCCTTTTTCTTTTCTCAATGGCAAGCGAAGCTCCCCTCGCCAGATCTAGCGAGGTTTGGCCTCGAGTTGAGGAGGTTGGGCCATTGGCAAAAAGAAAAGAAAAAAGGAAAAAAGGAAAAAGAAAAAAAATTATCTACGTCAGTGAATATAATCAATTGACACAAATGCAAAAATTTTACAATTAAATTGATCAGAAAATTCATAAATCTATTATAATTGTGACAATTCAGTCATAAACCTCTTATTTTTTTTTCCCAATTTAGTCCAACGAGACTGTGACGCTCTCGTCCAGTGCCGACAAGAGCATCCCAACCATAAGTCTAGGAAAAAAATTTATGTTTGAATTGACAAAATTAGAATAGATTTAATACTTTATATATATAATTTGCCCTGTTTCAGGAGTCCCAACTATTTGTTCCCTACTTCTGCACGAAAAGACCATAGGAGTCTTTCTGGCTATTCGGCACAAAGCGTGACCATCTCAATGACAAACGACCCTCCGATTAGCTAATCCGACAGAGCTCAATTGAGCCATAATTTTTGGGGACAAATACAGAAGGTGTAGGTGAAATAGAATGATATCCACCCGCTCCTTTCTCCATGATGATGCATATGATGAAATTTCTCCACCGCACTTGTCTTCCAACCACCTCAAATAAAATCATGAAAAACAAAGATAATGTCGATTGATTTCTAAATTAATTGATGACGAGGAGAAAGAAATCCCCGAGAGTCGTAAGGAATGCGACTTCACACCTTATCCAAGTGAGTCAGCACAGCACAGGCGCCTGACACCTGTTCAAGACACGTGTCCCGATCCTGTACGCCTCTGACATGGCAGAAACCCTGTTGACCCCGAGGCAAAACACCAGAAGATTAGGGATAAGCTGAAAAGCGTGGTGAGCTTACGTGTCACGCAGGACGTGGCGTTAGATACGTGGTGAGACTGAGGCCACTTGCCGAGGAGGAAAAGGAAGAAGCAGCTCATGCTGCTGACGAGGAAACAAGAGACCAACAGACGAGCAATCTTGGGGATGGGACGAGAGGCTGCCCAGTTTTTTTCCCAGATAAGCTTCGCGTCACTTCCTACTGAGTACCACGGACTCTTCTTTCCGTTCACAGATAACGAGTGCACAAATCAATCGGTCGTATTTGGCACTCACAGCATCGCTTGGGAGTGTGAATCCGACCATCACATTACAGAGAAAGACAGATGGAGTTTCGGGCACCGCTAAATGAAAATAGCAAAAGGTGATTCCGACATGCGGTAAGCAGCCAGTCAATGAAGACCATCTTGATTTCTTTTACGGCATGGGAGTCAATACTGATCCGGGACTCCTTTCCATCAATCATAAGGAAGCCAAAATGCTGGCGAATCTAAAAGAGGTTCTGCCAGAATTTCCATATAATAATTAGAAAAAAAAAATTGCAATTATAGCACTAACGTATGACCTGTTACATAAAAGAGCACCAAAGACAGCAGTAACTGGAAGGAGGTTAGCTCAGGACAAGGGGAACCAAAGGCCATACCTTCTTGCAGCAAAAGAAAGCACGATGCAAGTCATCGATTAACCAATTGAGCAACAATTTATCCTCTGGGCAATCAATGGTGACATTGAAGAGCCAGCCTCTATATATGAAGCAGAAAGAAGCAGAAATGACCAGGCAAAAGTTTTATAGTGACTCGATGATTTTTTTTTCCCCGGCCAGGTGTATGCTCATTGAATACATTACAGAAAGTATGTACGGCCTAACAAATCTGCATCAAATCAGTTGGAAACTTCACTCGCGAATGATCCAAAGATTAGACACCTTTCCATGGCTCTTTAGAAGATAAATGCTTTCCCAATCATGACATGTTCAAAATCAATGATTGGAGAAAATAATCTACAATGAGAGTTCAAAAAATGAGAAACAGAATAAATCCCTAATTAACCAGAAAAGCAAGAAGAAATACTTCGTAGCATCTCCAGATGTAAAATGCCAGGACAGCAAAGGGGCAATGAACATCATTTTGGTGCCACGGAAGTCATTTTCTGGACAGGTAGGGGCTTCACTGATTCTACAACCACCTGTTTTCAAGGAAAAAAGAGAAGAATACCACTGGTTAAACTTCCCAATAATTAGTTTTAGATGAAACACTTCTCTGTTGTCGTTAGTATGCATATACTTGTAACAAAAAACACCCGTCAAAAGTTTTTAACATGACATGCTCGATATATCAACAGCAAGTCCAGAGTTGCATGTCAAACAACACCTAGGGTGCATTTTTTTGTGGAAAATTTTCATGTTAAAGGAAAAAATTTTCTGGGAAATGATTTTTCAAGAAAATGATTAGTTTTCCTTTGTTTGGCGATATGTGACTGAAAATATTTTTGGTGTTAGATCTCATTTGGAAAATCATTTCAATCTAATCAATTATCTCAGGCAAAAAAAAAAAAATCAAATTTTAATTTTTTTTCTGTTCTTTTTTCCTTTCTTTCTTCCTCCGTCACGACCAACCGGCAGTGGCCACGAGCAAGCTCGAGGCTCACCGGCTGACCTGCCATTGCCGAGGCCAGCAATTGGTAATGGGAGAAGAAAGAAGAAAAAGAAAGAAAAATATATTTTTATTAAATGTTAAAATTTTAAAATTAAAAAATTTGATAGGAGCAATTTCAGAAAACACTTTTTGTTGACTAAGTATTTTCAGTGAATCAAAGGGGAGAAGAGACAATTAGTAAAATTAATTCCTGGAAAACACTTTCAATAAGACAAACGCAACCATAGATTGCCATGGAATAACAACCGCATAGCCATTGAGATTTAATTGTTGGAAAAGTATGTTGTCGTTGGCTGCACTAATCATGTTTCAACGGAGATAAAACTGACTATGGTTCATATTTAGTCAGTTTGCTGAAATGAAACCCCGTTTCCAGCTAAACAATTTTAAAGTAATAGTCAAACTCTGAGCAATAACTTCTGGATTACCATAGTTTACCTTATCAAAGTCTATAGTGGCTTACCCTCCCATCCATACGACAATGATGCAAAATCCATGGTTCCCGTGAACTCCACGCTAGGCCTACATCAACAGTTAAATTAATTAGCCTGTTAAACAGACAGCTAGTGCTTAAAGGAATTTCACTGCCACAGCAGTTACCATAAACACTGTCTTCATAGTCATTGTATGAATGGAGCAATGGATCGAGCTTTTTGGTAGGCGAGTCAATAGCCTGCACAAACGTAAGTATAGAGAATCTAAGTATAGAGAAGCTTTGACTTATCTTGGAATGAAAAAGAGACAGTTTTCAGATACACTATGAAGAATTTAACCTTTCAGATATCAGCTCATCACTGCTCGCAGCAGATGACCACCACAAATTGACAGCTGAGTCAGTACCTGCACTCTGTAACAACATTCTTAATTGAAAAAGTACTGAGACTGGAACAGTCTAAAAAAAAAGAAACAGCAGTGAGTTGCCGCGGTGAATATCACATAGACATGAATGAAGCCGATTCGTAATGCAACCCTCCACAAGTAGAACACTTTGCAAATTCTCATAATACAATAAACATCCATCTTTTTGCGCTCATGGTGAGAGAGAGAGAGAGAGAGAGAGAGAACCAGAATCAGTCCTTCGTACTCAGGATTACAACTAACTGCCCATGTCCTGCCAATAATTTGAGCATGTTACAGGATGAAATTTTGTAATTTGAGTATGTTAAATCATCCATAGATCACATAACTGTCCAAACTAAAACAGATGGAATACAATACTGTACCAGTGTGTGTGACCAGGAAGCTCTTGAATAGGAGCTTTAGGCATTCTAAGGTCCCATACACGTACACCAGATTCATCCTCAGAGGTAACCTGTAACAAATGGGAGCAATTTTATTTAACAAAGAGGACATGAACAGATGATATACATTCTATACCATCCTCTAGAGAAGCGAGGACCCACAAAAAATATATATATGTGCAATTTTCTCAAAATTAAAAAGAGAATATTTGAATGTTGAGTTCTGCGTGGATGATCTCAAGGCAAACATACAGCTGTGATTAAGCTCATAAAATCATCTTTTAACGCTTACACATCCTTAAATCTTCAAATGACATGAATTCTCTAGTTAATGCACGACTCCTCCATTTATCGGACAAAAAAATTATAATATTGCCGTTTAGCGGCATGCAGGGAGTGATTGCCATGAAGTAATGAAAAAGAAAAACTTTCCTTATCATGGCTAAGATGTTAGTATTGAGTATCTGCAACAGGATTGAGGTGATCCATACTCTAATCAAAGACTAAATGCCCTCTGGCCTATGCAGTCCCCTTCCTAAAAAGAAGCAAACTGCAAACTTGCATCGTGGCATGTCATGATATCACAAAGAACCTAATTCACATCCTTGAGGACTTCCCCCTAAATTCTTGATGCTACATCAGTGGGTCTCCTGATATACATAATACACCCACATGCTTATTGTGACAGTTGCTGACTCATGTAAGTTTTCTTTTCCTTTTTTGTTGCACCGGGTAGCATCTAGTTCAGAGAGTCAACTCCCTCATGAAAAATTAGCGGAGCCAAACATCAACCAAGTCAACTTCCGGCACAAACCATTCATCTCTAGAAACAAAGTCAATGCTACTTACCATGTGCCAAACTAGAAAGTAACTTGTTCAAGGAAGTCACTTGTACAGGTGATCCATCGTAGAATCTATTCTATTGCCATTTATCATACATGGTGCATCTGCTTTTCAAGGAACAAATTAAGGATAGCATACTACTTCACAAGACATATTTTCCAGGGATGTTTTACGCTATACCCCTTGCTAACGCTGTCTTCTCTATAAGCTCCACATACTCCATGTATTTCTTCATATAGAATCCTCAACTTCATCTAAACAAGATTCCTTACCCAACGTATTTACTGAACAAACCACGTGATAAGAGTCTGTAGATTAATGAACGGGAGATTATACAAGTTCTTCATTACCTGTTATGTATTGCGTAATTCCTCAAATTGGTGCTCAGTCAATATGCTGGCATCTTTCAATAATTCGTGGAACATGATTCTTCCCCAAGCTGATATAATGGGCGAGAAATAGACTCATACTTTATGCCTAGCCTATTCATATTAAATAAGCAGGTAGTCATATTCACGTAAGCTACTTTAGCTGAAACTGGTTGCCATTTCCAAATGAAGCAATAAGTTACCAGACTCTTCTATCACTGCAGATTGGAAACCAAGTTTAATTAAAATCCCTGTTCCCTTGACCTTTCAACCTTGCAGAAAGATTGTCCTTACACACTACAAGACATCAAGCGGAACTAATATCAGAAGGAAAGTTTCAGTCTAGCCTCAGATGCAATTTAGGTCACCTTTTCAAAGTCATAAATTGATTCTATAGTGAATACATACGCTAAAATGTTTGTGAAGCATCCTCTATTAATCTAATTAATATGAGCAATGAATCGACTATGCATGAAGATAGATGCTGCTTTCCACGGTTGCTTTCTTACAAGTAAATGCTTCTTTCGTGTGTCATAATCCAGGTCACGAGCATGGACAGATTCCAGTGAATTTGCTTTCCTGTCACCATATGAAGTCTGTCAGCACACATTCCAGAAACTTGTAGAATCTCCACAGGATTAGAAGAACTAAGAAAGCGAAACTCAAGCTAGTTCCATTTCAGTTAATTACCCCTCAAAGTTATAATTACAATTGGAAACTGGGGTATACCACCTGAAAATTTGTCCCAAGTGGCAAATGGTGTGTTCATCGTTAAAAGAAATCAAATGAAAGACAATAACTTCCAGTTTAACTGGTTATTGCACTTTTTTTACTTCTTTCGAAGAAAAATATGCAAAAACAAAAACAGTGAAAATTTTAAGAAATAACGTCTAACTATGAATAGAGTACTTAACAGAACCAATACATGACCTGGACAAAGTTCATTAACCAACCGCAAATAGAAAAGTGGTCCCATCTCACTTAAACCCTATGCATCATATGTGGATAGGACGACGCAACCTACTTCATAGTCCGAAGATCCCAAAACTGGATTGATGATTCACAGGTTGCAGCGACAGTATTTACATCATGTGGATCCCACGCTCCACCAGAGAAGTAGTGCAGCATGCCAGCAGACTCCTGTGACTGGACCTAGAATTTGAAACAAGACCTGAATAAGGATCAGCATGTAAGGATAAGAATTAAGAAGGACAAAGGACGCAGTGCAAGATTGCTTTTCTTGAATAAGATAACGGTAAGCAATGCAAAGACAACACTTAGGCATCTACAGACGCATTTAAGCACTGAGAAGGACCCAAGGATGTTAAATGGCTCCGTGTCATATAATACACCATATTCTCAAACAGAGAGGATAGGATAAAAGCTATAAGAGGCATGCAGACATAGATGACTACTGGTCCCTCTCCCTATTGTCCATCTCCCACAAATACTATTACAAACACACTGCATCAATTGGTACTTTGCCGATCTCCATACAATCAGACAAGGATTATCCTTTTCAACATCATCTAGAACACCCATGCGAAAGCCATATAAGAGTTCCATTTAGCCAAATAAGCGGTCTCTAGAACTCCTTGCGAAAAAAAGCTCAATCGTCTTCATGCACAAAACAGTTTATCTCCACCAAATGAAGTGACTCTAGACCGTGTCAATATAAGTATCCACCTACTTCTCTCTCCTATTTCCACTGCCAGTTGTCTTACGTCACAGAATTTAAAGGAAATGGCAAAGGAACTATATTACTTATGAATATCTACAGAACGTACGGAGAGCTATATAGTCCATTTCATTCTTAAAGAAGTAACCAGTAGAGAGGTTCCATTTGAATATACCTGAGCCGACTTTCTTGAACAATCTAAGTTCCATAAGAAGATGTTTTCCTCATCAATGCTAACCAACTTGTCATGCCATCCAGATGGCCACCAGAGAATGCTGTTGCAGGCATTGCCTAAGTCAGCAAGCAAAGTAAATTTTTCAAATGACAAAATAGAGAGACCACGTCGAAGAAGCCCACCAACTGATCTTTCGTGAATGTGCATCAAGTGAGGCAATTTTTTTCCAACTGAGGAGAATTCAACTGTCCATACAACTCTGGAATCTGCCATACAGCGGCTCCGTAAGATTCACCTTCAACAATAGGAGGAGTTTCAAAACACATTTGAACTAGTCCTTCAACATCAAAGAATATTGTCATTCAACAGAGTCAACTGAAAAAAACAAAAAAAGAAAGAAAGTACAGTGTAGCTGAACAATGATTCATCAAGGGCAATATCAGTTCATAAAGTTTTAATTCATATTACACCACTTCAATGAAGAATCATTACATTAGGAACAATAATATCGTCATAAACAGACTTCTTCGATCAAATCCATGAGAGCAGACCATTTAGTGATTCGCTCACCCTTGAAGCATTCATAGTAAACAAGCACAGAGAGGTTAACGAATTTAACGGGACCAAAAACAAATGAAATTACGAACTCCATGAAAGTGTAGAATTCATGCAACAGAAAAATGCGCTGAAAGTGTTTCGTAGAAAGTATCATTCACTCCAAACGATGAAGTCAAGTCTAACCAAGCGAAGACATCGATGCCGAAGAACAATAATTGCGGGTTAGCCATGGACAATGCATGCAGTAGAACACATATATACAATCATATCATCGAGGCTCAGAAAACCAAATTAAACCGAAGTGCTGGCACATTTGACAGAATGACTATAAAATGTCATCAGGACACTCATTCACGCGGATCATGGGATCGATCAGTCACCGGTAGAGAAAACAGTAGAGAAGATGCGCTGATCGAAGGGACAGGAAGAGAGGTCCCAGATCTCGTTCGGATGCGAGAACAAGCCCTCGCAAATCAGCTCCGTACCGCCCGATGAAAGCCTCAGCAAATGGACCTGACAGAGAACACGTTGATTTGATTCAACCAGGTCGAAGCCCGCAAGAAAGATTACGGAAAGTCGCGTGACACGAACCTCATTTTCTTCCTTGAGGCTGAGAGTTCCGGTGAGGAAGCTGGTGTGGTCGGTGTCCGCTTTCACGTCGGAGATGCATCTGGCCTGCGAAGATCGACGGAGGATCGTCAGGAGAACGACGAAATCAGGTCGAGGAGAGATTTGGCGGGAGGGACGACGAGGGTTTGACGGAGCTGACCTGGTACTTGAGACCGTAGCCAATGCCCGATGATCCTCCCTGCATTGATGTGGCGACTGTGATCGCGGATTGCGATCGAGCTGAAACTAACTTAGCTGAGTCGCATGCTCTTCCTCCTTTGCTGTTTGCTTGAACTCACAAAGTTCTCTCTCTCTCTCTCGGTGCGACCAGGGAGCCGAGATGATATCGTGAGTGGGCCTAGGGCCCAGAATGACTAATATGGGCTATAATCAGTAAATGGGCCTCAAGCCCAACTAACGCGAGCTCAGACCAGATGTGGAAGAGGTCAATTGAAAGCCGAAACAATCTATGTCCAAAGAAGCTAAGACAAGGACACGAACTCACTCTTCCTAAGTCTTGCTGCCCACGGAACCAGCGTTTCCACCCCTGCTGCTCATTAACTCTACAAATGGAGAGATGCTCGCACCGATCCAGGATGGCGGACGATAAATAATCGTTGCCGTTCACCTCGAGTCCGACCATGCGCCTCACACGTGACTTATGCTGATCAACGATTCCGTGAACTCGTCAACAAATGTTTTCTATATAGAGACGGAGTCGCAGAAGTGGGAGAGCGAGTGAAAGCCTCGCGACATCAGCAGAACAAGGTCGCTGTCGCGACAATCTTCAAAAGGCAATCTATTTAAAAGTTAGCAAGTCCAAGATTGAACCCTAAGCCTTTATAACTAGCACAAAGCGCAAGTAGATGAACCCGAGCAAATAGTTCCATTTGCAGCCCATTTCTATAAACAGAACTTCGATTTTTTTTTCTTTCCCCGAGACTTCATTGGTTCGCAAGAAAAGAATGTGAGAGAAAAAAAAATCTCCGTCAATTTTAATTCGTAAAATTTTTTTAACATCAATAAAGTGTGATTGGCTCTTGCCAGGCATAAAGTATGATAAGTGCTTGTTTACGGGCCGTCATTATATACATAAATCAACTTTGTGCAAAGTATTTTCGCTTTATCTGTCAAAGAGTTCACATGGTCGGCTATGACAGTGGCAATATTTTGTTAAGATGCACGTGTGAATTGCGTTAGAAAACTCTCACATCATAGCATTGATGTGATGTAAAGCAGCTAAAATATTTTAATTGGTCCATAACTCTTTGACTTAAGCTTTTGAGTAAATGTGCATCCAACTAAATATGTT